>VYXD01002850.1:381256-550412 GCA_013397195.1 Hylia prasina
GGAAGGAAAAAATTTCTCTTGACCAACTCTAGATATTTGTGTGTAGGACTGTCACATTGATTTTCATGTTGTCAAGACAAAAGAAGTGAGCATTCCCCACAGACAATTCATCTTGCACTAATAGCTCACCTGACCAAGTACTATATTTTCAAAGTTAAGTCTAGATTCCCAAATACCATTCCTTTCATACAGTTTTGCAAGCATTTTGTTAGATCCATTAAACATTATTTACATATAGACTTTAAAATGAGAAGAAAGGGAACATCAGTACAAGAATGTATACTTAGATTTAGCAGACATAGGACTGCATTTCTTTTTTCCATTTGGGGTACAAGAAAGATGTTGCAGAAGTCAGATTTCAAAAACATTTTGAGAACAAGCGAAGTTAAATAATTAAACAGGCTTTAATAAAGCAACTGAGGTGTCAGAGGAGACAGGAAAGGCTGAGGATGGCCACCAGGATCAAGTGACAGTTTGGATCACTTGACCATTCCATGGTTGTGAAGCAGATCTGAGACCTCTCTGAGAATGGCCAAGAATCAGGATGTTGTCCTGCATCTGAGCCTAACAGCACCTGTGGGCAAGCACTCATCTGCAGGGCAGCAGGAGCTCTAAATCAGGTGGGGCCAAGGCAAGAGCCTCAGCTGAAAGTATCTCCCCTGGGCCAGCGGTCAACCCTGGACACGGCTGCCCCATGGCATTTGGGAGCTTCTCACCTGGTGCCTGAATTCCAGCAGCCAAACTCCTGTGTAAGAGTGCAAGGTCTGTCACTGGGCAGAAACAGCTGACTCAGAAAAGAGAAATGTTATGCTGAAATGCCATTTAGGTTTTGCAGAATGAGGAGGAAGCAGGCTTACTCTTGAATTATTTTTAAAAAAACCCAGAATTCATTTTGTCTTTAGGTGTTTTATAGGATGGCAAGACATTAAAGAATCAGATAAAATCAAAGTTTGAAATGAAGAATAAAAATATGATTTTATTCAGGACTCTTATTGTACATTTGCAGGACAGAGGTAACCTGTGGCATTTCATCTGAGTAAAGCTGTAGATCACATACTCCAGATCATGGGGCCTTACTGTTGATGCAGCTTTGCATACTGCTACTTTTTATAATCTTTCCTAATTTCACTCATACTCTGCCCTAATGTCATATTTCCTTATTCCATCTTTTATGCTGGAAGGGCCAAAATATTTTGATAATTTTATCTTGCAAGTTCTCCTGTAATATTTAGAAACTTTTTCTCTGTCTTGGGCTCTGAGGTCTTCTTTGACTTTGTTTAATGGAAATATTTGAAGTTTCAGACAATGGAAATCTCATTTCTATCCCTTATCTCACTTCCTTTTATAATTCCTTTTGCTATAGGGCACAGCACTTTGGAGAGAAAGTTTCTGAATAGTTAGGTAATTAAGTCCTAGATATGATAGCTCTGTGTGCACTCCTTCTGTTCTTTTCTCTCTCCTTAAATAGTTTCATGTCATATTCATATTAACTTTTTTCTGTGATGGTCCTCTTTAATTCCAGCTATGATACTTTATCACAGCAACCCCTCTCCAGCTTGGTATACCAAAGCGGTCCCTGCAGTGATCTTTGCCAGTGTCATGAAAGCATTCTACTCTCTACTGACACAATGCTAGTTTTTGAAAATATTCTTGCAGCTGACTGTTTGAACAGAAAGATGTAGGCCAGTACACAGATTTCTTCCACTAATGCGGCATTTCAGTTTCATGGTGAAGTAAAAATTTTTAATGGCAACTTTTATAAATACATCATGGCTGCAATGTTTTAATTTTTAATTTTTAGACAATAGCAAATGTTAGCTATTTACTCTGAGCTAACGGTGTTCAGTACAAGATAAGGCTTTTTATTTTTTTTTTTTTTCAAAAAATACCAAATTAAACTGGGAGAGACAACACATACATGAGTATAATTGAAACAAAAGTGAAAGTTTACTGTTCCCTGACTGACTTTGAGAAAGTTATGGACAACATATCAAAAACCCAAATAATGTAAACTGCTACAGTTTTATCAGCTGCATTAGAAGTGTAAAGACCACCACTCATGAAAGATCACTATGTTATATGTAATCTTGCCGAATGTATTGTAGTAGCTCTATGGACTTTTTTTGTTCCAAAGCAGAAGGATCATCTCATTCTCCTTGCATATATTTGTGCTGAGGGGAGTCCAGTCCAGTTGAGGAGAATAATCTGATAAAATAGTGGTCATTTCCTGGACCTACTCCAGGAGACTGAATTCTCATGTGTTGTTTAAACAGAAGCCAAGTTGCACATCTTGATTCAATAGCTAACTCTGTGTTATTTAGATGTCCACAACTAATACAGACTTCCATGCCTTTACCTTTGCCTTCACGTTGTTTCATCAACATTATGAGTAGCTTCATGTTGTGCTGGTCATTTGTAAATGAGATATACACCTTCAAAGTAAGACACTGGAATGAAATTCCCTAATTTCCCACTCTTAAACCAGGATCTGATTTCCATGAATACTACACTTCTGTGGCTCTTCTAATTTGTCCTCAGAACTGAATTGTATTTGAATGTTGCTTACACATGGTGGTTGCATAACCCTCGTGAGCACTGACATTCAATATTATTAACAGTACTGTGTGCAGTCAGAAATATGAAATAAGAAATAGTGGTCTAAGTCAAGAAATCCAAATTTCTTGCCATTAAGACAGTTAGGCCCATTTGACATGAGGCTGTTGCAGATGGTATCTCTATTACTTGGGAACCTTTTTCTCCCTTCATTTCTTGTAAAAGGCAAAAGCTCAAATTTGCTACACTTGTACCTCAGTATTGGTGGAAAATATTTTGTTACTGTCCTGCACTTTCTGTAGATGAATATTTATTCTCTTTCAGCCCCTGGAATTCTTATATTCCTGAGCAAATTAAAAAAAAACAAAACAAAACAAACAAACAAAAAAAACCCCAACAACAACAACAACAAAAACCCACCCCACACAGTTTAATGGAAATTGAATTAAAGGGCAGGGTCTTGATTAGAAGCTCAGAAATACAGTTGCAAAAGAAAAAATTTAAAACCCAGTTTCAGGAAAGAATATCTGCGTTAATCTTTAGCTGTGTCTTTCATCTCTCTCAAAAAGCTCTCATTCCTTCCCCTTCACTTCTGCCTGACTCTGAAGGTTTTCATAACACATCCTCTCTCTTTCTTCATGTGGAACTCCTCCTTCCTCTGCCTTTATTCTTACTTCTCTCCCTGCTTCTTTTTTAAAAATAAATTCACACTTTGAATCTATATAGACCGGTGATAATTTACGTGGGTTTTTATCTCTTTTGATCTTTATAGCTGAGAATTTCCTTCCTTTTTACTCTCTGCTTGCTCACATCCAGTGACTGAATTTGTCCCTGCTCCTTCTGGGTTTGTCTGAATTTCTATTTCTATTTCTATCCTTTTCCTTCATTATTATGTTCTTTTCCAGTTGGAGGCAGCTGTGTAGTTTAAAGCTTTTTCAAGGGTATTACAACATCATGCAATAGTACATGAAAAATTTTCCTCAGTGAACAAGGATCACACCAGATTTGGAACTATTAATTTCATGTTTTCCATATATTTCTGAATATCTGGTACCATATTGAACATATTAGAAACTTTTCCTCCCTATAACCTTTTTGGATTTTTTTTTTTTGCAAGTGGGCATCCAGCCATATCTCTTAGCTGGGCCTCTTCCTTTATGTTGTGATGAGGATACCTAATGAACATGGCTGCTTCTTCAAGACAGGCTTTTCCAATGTTGTAGCTTGGTGTCAAGAAGATAAAGAGTGTTTGCTGACATCACTTCTAAAATTGATCAGCCATTCACTTATGAGGCAGTTTCTGAATGATGGGGATCCATGAAGAATGCTGAGGCAGTTTTAAGCACACAAAGATTTACTGTTGGGTTCTCTAGCTTATAACATACGCAGACTTCAACAATGCAAGTTGCTTTTGGAAAAAAATATGGGAAAAAAAAAAGGAAGAGAAAAACAAAGAAAGGAAAAACTGATTTCTGATAATCTGGAAAGAAGAGTGACAGCGCTTTCTCCAGTGCAACCAGTCATGAGGGTTTGTCATCATGCTTTCTGCTAGTATTATGTACTTTTCATCAGACTTGTCCCCACTCTCTTCCCTGCTCTTGGTTGCTCTTGTTTCTGATCTTCTTGGTGCCAGAAGGACTGTGCAAACAGGAGCAAATGTTACACATTTGTTTTTTAGCATCTCTGCACATAAAGGGTTGAGCAGTATTTGTCAAGTATTTACATGAATATTGTTTTGTTATTTCCCATCTTTGTTTTCTCTAATTTAAACTAAAAATTACAAAGCAAGAGTTAAAGAGAGGTGGGTAAGATAAACTCCCATCCTTGATAATAGTCTCCCATGAAACCCCATGAAAACAGCAAAATCAAGGGTTTGCAGCTATCAGGCCATGAGAATGACAAGAGCGCAACAGGCTGGGAATAACAAAGGAAATACTGCTAGAAAGTCACTGAAACATGCTGCCTAAGCAGCTTCAGAGAAAGGTTACAGAGTGGCAAATAAAAAGCCCATAGGTGATTGTTTTTAACATAAGACGTCATGGAACTGAACTGCTTCAACATGAGAAGAAAGGAAGAAGGCATTGCCAAACAGCAGAGACTTGGAATATCAACCCTGTCTGTTTTGTCTGGTCAGCTTCAGTTATCTTATGAGTTTGTTATGACATAAATCATTGATGTGAAATGTCTGCTGATATTAAAATACATTAATCCATATAAAGTATTTAAATTTTCTTATTTATGTGGTAAATTCTGTAAATACTGACAGAGTTAAGAGGAATAATACATATATATTTTCTAAGGAATTATGTAGGTAGCTCAAAAACACCTTAAGGGATAAAATACTAATATTCATGTAAATAATGTTTTAGTCTGCCAGAAATTAAAAGGTTATTCCTAGTAGCTTTACCTTTTGCTATTATTTTCCTCCAAAAGCCCTTTTTTCCCTACAAGCCAAAAGAAAATAAAATATTAAGTTGAAGAAACACAGCATGGAGAAATACTTCTTTTGCCAAACAATTGACGGCAAAAATATTTTAAAATATTGATAAATAAGGATATATCTATCCTCAATACAAATAAGCTGTGCTGTAAGACTCTGGCATGATGAGGGATTTTATTAGTGCTTTTTGATGGAGAAAAAAGACATGCTGATAGATTAAAATATGCTTGTATTCAAAACAAAAAGAAAAACAAAAACAAAAAAATATAAAAAGCATTCTAAAGCAATTTTCCTGAAGAAAATTTGCTGTCTGAATGATGTGTATACAGAACAAGAGACTATAATTTCAGAAACCTCATGAAAATGTTGACCTCTCATCTTAATGTAAATGCATCCAATAAAACCCTGCCTTTTTATATGGCTAAGCAGATTTCAAATGCATTTGAAATTTGAAACACACTTTGATTAATTGTTTGGAGATGGAGTCTACTGAAAGTTATTTTGAAAAGGAAAAAAGACCCAGTCAGAGCATGTATTGTATTCTTCAATATCCAAATTTATTTCTCTCTTATGAGGGTGATCATATTTGGAGTCTTGTAGGCTTGGTTTCAGGACTCTAGGCAGAACTGTGTTCTTCATTCCTAACTCAACAAAATAAGGTTTCTATAGAAAGGAAACCAGTGTTCAGCTGTGGACCAAATATTCACGTTGACAAACTTTTGCAGATGTTATGAACAAAAGAGAAGTTGCAGCTCTTTGGTCCCTATGAAGAGTGTTTTGTTTGTTTCAGCATTGATACAGTACAATATCTAAATTCACCAGTAACTTTTGGTCACTCAGTTGCCAAAACTTGGCCACAATGACCTCTCATTTGTGCTGTTACTCTTCTTAAACTGTAATGTTTTATTTATAAGAAGGAAGTTTTATTTATGTTTTATTTATATTTGTGATGTTTTGCAGCCTCCATCATTTGAACTTGCATGTTATTTATCTTCTTTGTAATTTGATGGTAATATATTATGGTCTTTTATTTGAGATTTGGTGGCAAGCTGAGAAGTTTAACAGTTTTAAAAGAATGGAGATCAAATTTCCTTAAATAGCAATAAAGCAATAAATACATTTACAAATAAGAAATTACCTTTTTTAGTAATAAATACTGAAAATATAAATGAAGTGAACATGCTATATTCATGTAAAAAGTGTCTTGGAAAAACCCAACCTTGTACATATTTACTCTCTCTATATTCTGAAAGGTTAATAAAATATACATTTAATTCACTATAAAACACTGATATTTCTCATAATCTGTTCTGATAAATACTGATATACTGATTTCTCAATGTGTGTCACAAATGTTGTGGGCGGGGTTGGTGACCATAAGATTGTGATTTTTTTTAAAAAAATTGTGATTAGAAACATGACCAGCTGTGTGCTGACTGTTCAACCAGTCTGTAGCATAGAAGCACTCATATCACATTGGGCCATTTTGGTTTTTTCTTTCTTTGTCTTTTGTTCATGGGACATAACGTTGCTCTACTGTGTTGAGCTGCTTGCCACATACAATGACAAAAATATAATACCTAGGACAGACAAACAAAGCTGAACACTTTATGCAGTCCACTCCTCCAAGGTATTTCCTGCATCCTCACCTGCACATGTGAGAATATTCCTACTTAATCGCTTGAGAGTATGAGAGACTTGTCATCCATGAATTTACATAATCGTTTTTTTAACCATGGAATTCTATCTGCCTTCACAAGCCCCAGTGGCAACAAATCTTAGAAATTCAAGACCTTTTATATGACAAGATATTTTATCTATTTTTTTACCTCTTAACAGTTTAAAATTGCACAGGAAGTTTTAGTATTTACTAACACTTAGTTATTATTTACTCTGTTACTCGTTTTGTTATTCACCATCTTCATAATTTTATAAACCCAACCTCCTTCTCTCTTTGCCAAATGTTTCTCTGTAACCAAATCTGTCTGCTCCTGAAGCTATTATCAGCTCTTAATGCCTCTGGAACAGTAGCTGAGATCATTCAGCTCTGCCCACTTCATATATTTGGATTTTGTGTGGAAACTCCTAATATATTCACTGTCTATTTGGGTAATTTTTAATTCTTTCTTCCAAAGAGTTTTTTCCCCAACATAATGTATTCAAGGAAGTTTATTATTCTCAAAAGGAGAAAAAAACAAAAACCAAAACAAAAAACCAATTTATACAACTTATTTTACAATTTGTATAAATTATAAGTCCTGACAAAAGTTCACACAGAGCATGCAGGTGCCAGTTGTATAGGATCTCATTTAAACAAGTAAAAAGAGTACATATCTTGAAGCTAAGAGAATTAATTTATAACAGTATACTTGATCTAAAGTTCACTGCATATTTAAAAGTGTAAATTAAAAAAATCCAGCTTGGTCTGTTGCTTTTTTAAAAAAATAAATATACATCAAAAAGCATGTTCCTCATGATTAATTCTTCTTTCTGCTTTTTTTTCTAAATTAAATACTCTGTTAATATATGAACTACGCATTCTCAAAAAAATAAAAGAATTTTCTGTTAAATAATTGTTTATTGTGTTGAATAAAATGCAGCAATATGTCATTATTATACATTTTTTACATCATTATTCAGAAACTTTACATGTATAGGTATATATCAAATGATGGAGCTGAAATGGCATTAATTTCTGAAGAATCTAGATTCCTTGGAAACATTATAAAGAAAAAAAATGGTTTGATAATTGCAGTTAACTTCAGAAACAAAATTCCTCTGTGTCATTGTTTTCTAGGAGTTGAATCAGTCATTAAATTAACAAAATGGAATTATATAAAGGATGTTTCACCCTGTTGTCTAGGGTTAGAATGGAAAGCTAATAATGTTCAGTTCATATTTGCAATAATCAAAAATCTAAGAACTTAAAAAAGTCATGAGAAAAACATAAAACAAAATTTATGTCCTTAAGAAATATGTCCAGAAAGGAATGTAATAATGTATTTTATATGGCTTTATCTTTGCAGTATTTATATATATATAATTTTGCACAGAAATGTTAAGAGAACTGTGGTCATTCCAATGTTTAAGTCTTTCTACTTAAAATATGAAATCATATTCCTGTCCACATATGTTTATTTGTACAGTTTTCCATTTTTATGAAAAAGTTATATTTATTGTGTTTAATTTTTCTTCACAGAAATATTTCTGACTATATAATTTTAAAGGCATTACTTTTCAGTAAGTGCAAACTTTAATAGAGACAATTAAAAGTTCTTTAGGATCAGAAGTCCCAGTAAAAATAGATCATTACTTGAATGTATACTGACTTGTGTGTTTCTGAGTCATACTCTAAATCAGATGATAAAATTGTATGCACATGCACAGAATGTGATTTTGCTACAACACATTTCTCTTTCATGCAGTCAGCAAATGGAAAAGGAAACTGTAATGCTTGCCTAATTTGTTTTCAGGAAAGCAAATTGGTTAATAAAGTAACAAAACAAAATAAAGTAACAATCCTATATATCACTAGAAAGTCTACATGGAGCAGCATCTGTTAAGCCACTTATATACCTGTCTTGTGAAATGCTCTTTTCTGATTAAATAAATTAGTTTGTCAGAACAAAGTCTGTTACATCATGAATATATAATGACAAATTAAATACTGTTACCTGGTTTCCAAAAAAACGCTATGAACATGCATTCACTGAGCACCTTTGGAAAATTTATTCATAAGGATTTCTTCTCCCTTTAATTAATAAATGATACATTGCCTCAGAATTTTGAAATATGAAAGTACTATTTTGCATATTGTTTTAAAGGGAAAATAGGCACAGATGAGCATAAGTTTTCTCTGTAAAGCTTCACATCTACTTGTAAGTGCAATCCAAATCTGATTAGAGAGTATTTGAAAAGTACCCAGAAAGTACATGACTATTAGTCATGCTGAAGACAGATAAGGTGTAAAATGGAAAACAGATGATTTTGGTTTTCTGCCAGAACTATTAACAATTCTCAGTTCTTACAATGCTCTGTCATTTGAACCTATCATGAGCTCAGAGAGACTTGTTTCATGTTCACTACTTTTTAGTAGGAATTGTATTTGTGCTGCTCCACATGCCTCCTTGTGAACTACTGTTGTTCTGAGTGCAATACAGCAGCACACAGAAGACTTGTTTGTGTTGTAAATTTCAAAAACAAAAATGTTTTTGATTACACTCAGAAATGACACATTGCACTGGTTCTGCCATCCTGCAGTCTCTAAGCACTGACCCCCAAGTATTTTCTAAAGCTGCTAAATTTTGCATACATTGAAGTGTTTTTTGGTTTCTGACACTGAGCATCAATAGTTAGAAGACTGAGAGAGTTGGTACTATTCAGCTTGGAGAGGTGAAGGTTCTGTGGAGACCTTGTAGAAGCCTTCTGGTATCGGAAGAGGGCTTACAAGGAAGCTGGAGAAGAACACCACATCAAGATCTGTAATGACAGAATAAGGGGAATGCCTTTAAACTGAAAAAGAGTAAGTTTACATTAGATACTAGCAAGAATTTTTTTTACTGTAAGGGTGGTGAGACACTATAACATATTTCCCAGAGAGACTGTGGATGCTCCATTGCTGGAAGAGTTCAAAGCCAGGTTGGATGAGCTCTGGACAACCTGGTCTAGTGGTAAGCATCCTTGCCATTGCAGAAGAGTTGAAACTAGATCTTTAAATTTCCTTCCAACCCACCATTCTGTGATTCTACAATTCTATTGAACATGAATGTAAATGCAGAATGCAGCAATATGTGTTGTGCTTAGACTATGTGAATGTGGATCCAAATCTCACTTAGGACCAATAATCACAATGGTGTTTTGCCTTAAAATATATTTTTCTAAGGCTAAAATACTGTCTGCAGAGAATTGTGATAATTTTACCTTAAAGATAGTAACATAAGTGGATGATCACCAAAAAAACGGAACTTCAAAGCTATCATAGCCTCTGGAACTTATTTCAGACAGCACAGTGCAGTGAAAGAAATGCATAGTTTTAATTTGTTAATTTAATAAACTCCACACTAAATTAGTTTATGGTGACCATTCAGGTTCACAACCCAAAGAACAGGAAAGTGCTTGTTTACTCTTTCAAATTGAAAATCATTGATTTTCTTTAGGAATTTGTCCTTGTTGAATGTGAATGACACCATTTGTTTCATGATCTGGTCGATATCTATATTAATAAGGGACTGTATATTCATATTGACAAAGAGCAATATTTAATTTTAGTTGCTCATATGAAATTAAATTTAAATAAAAATAGGACACAAAGGTGGTTTCCTTTTCCCCATTTTGTAACACAGGAAGTATAAGGAAGGTGAGAACCGTCTAAATTCCATCTAAACTGGGAGAGAGGAGATGTTTTGTTAAATATTTTTCAGCATTATTGATCATCCATTCCTAAACCTGTAGGAATAGGCACACAGTACTGTGCTACTGTACTGCTTTGGCTTAGAATTGAATCAAACAAAACACTGCCATCCTAACAATTTTTAATCCAGGCAAATTGCCCTGTGTAGATCATCATATAGCACCAGAAGAATGAACTCATATTGTTGAAGGTGCTGTTCAGGAGTGAAAAGGAACTGTGGGCAAAAACTGCTGAAAAGAGGGTTTCTGTTAAACTCTGACCTAAATTGTCTTTGTGACTTGATTAATCAGGTATATTGAATAATTACATTTGAGATATGACGTACATGGACAGATGTTGTTTTTATTCAGGTACACAGGAGTAGGTTAAATGTTCAGTTCTTACATAGTTGCATGGGGGTTCAAATATTTTTTTTTCTTTTCAACCTGAAGGAAACCAAACATGGTTTTCTCCTTTCTGGGAGAATTTTCTAGCCATAAAACCACAATTTAATCTGACTAAATACATTAACTACTTTTTTGTGCAAGAAGTGTGAAAATAATGAAGCTGGAATAAAAAACCAAGAAATCACATATGTCTCTGTTCCAACACAATGATGTAGGTTTTGACCTTCAAGAAAGGAAACCTGGAGTTTTGAATCATTACCACAAGACCCAACTAAATTCTTGCAAATGTCCTCTCAGTATATTGCTTGAGACGTGGCCACAAAGGCCTGAAATATTTAAACAGTCTTTTAGATTATTATATATATCCTAGAAGAGAAGTCTTTCAGGAAAGAGCCCTTGGAGTAATCATGCATGTGTGTATTTTGGTGCCGAAGGTGAAACAGTGATTGATAATACACTGACAGTGCAGGATCATGAGGAATGAAAACTAAAGTTGTTTGGTACCTGTGGTACCCAAGGGGATGTTAGCAGACAGACTAATGACTTTCTAGGCAAATTCAAGAAATAAATTTCATTTCTGATTCTCAGTGTTCACCACTAAGATAGTCTGCTTCCTAATGCTACACTATGATGTCTAGTCCTAAATATATTCTCCCCGATGTTAGGAGGTAGGATAGATATCAAAAGTGTATAAACATCTTTTTCTTCAGAGCTAAGCCTAAAAGAATATTCTGAAGCTTGGGTAAAACCAAGATTAGCTAGCTTTTATTCTTTTGAAAGATATAGTATTTTTCAGAGCCTGCACATGAATCGATGTTGCTAATTACTTTTAAACAGACCTCTAAAATGTGCTGCTATGTGTTCTCCACTACCAAGTGTTGCTATATAATTTGTATAAAGCTGTGAAGGCACTGAGGAGCTGTAATCATGCTGAGCCACTGGATATAATTACTACTGCCCTTCTGCATTACATCATTAATTTTGCCCTAGTTTTAAAGGTCTCCTTGGATTGTTCCTGAAAATAATTTGTATGTTTAAATCAGCTTCAGATTTGTGACAGTGAACTATGCTAATGCTTCCTAATGTCTAGTTCAGTGACTCTTTCTTTACTCTTCTGAGGTTAGCAGAATGCCACATATTATGGGGAAAAAAAAAAAAAAAAAAAAAGCTTTACATTCAAAAGATAGAAAACAAAAAGCTACACATTTCTGTTCATCTTGGTCTTTATTTTGCTTAGACTCTATTAACATTTTTTAAGATAATTATATATATAGACAGACTGGATCTGGGATATTTTGAGTCCCTGAAAATAAGTAAGTATTTGTAACTGATAGTTAGCAGTTATCTTTTGTATTTTCTTCTTCTTGTAGAATAAATTTCATAAGCAGATTTACTTCGATTTAGACTAGTCATTGCCAGGCTCTAAAGTTTCATGAAAGAGAAATCATGCCAATTGGGTATTTTAAAAAAGATTATATACGAGGAAGAAATATTTAGAATACATCCTTGGTAGCAAATTAAATCCTCATATGCATTTTTTCTGGAGCATTATCACTTGAACCTGAAACTGTGTTTACAATACAAAGAGTTGAATAGCCTTGTTGGTTATCTTCCTCATAAGCATATAGGATTAAAAAAAAAGAAAAGAACATTGTAAGAATTGGAAGGCAGAGTCTGAAGATTGTACCAGCATTTTAAAAAAGTTTTTTAAAACAAGTTTTTTTTTAAAAAAAAATAACTAGTACTTGATCTTATACTGATTCCATAAGTTGCCATCTGCCTTTATAATAATATCTCCATCTTCTTCAGATTCACAATCAAACTATTCTTAAATGCCCTTTCTGACACCAGTTACTGTATAAATTCTCATGGGTCCCCTATTTCTTACTGTGTAGACTACTGATGCAGTCGGACACGAAATGATCACACAGAGACCTGGAATCTTTTGAGATGCAGCGCTGAGCCGAAAAAGAGGCCTTTGTTNTCTTAAATGCCCTTTCTGACACCAGTTACTGTATAAATTCTCATGGGTAAAAAGTCCCCTAAATTCTGGGTGACAGACTACATCTGTATACAAAGTTATTAGGATTTATGCAAGAAATTCAACAAGTTAATGCAAAAAAACAGTGAGATACCACCTTGGGAACACATCACATGACTGAGTTGCAGGATAATGATTACATTCCTGACTTCTGTGCCCTAGAAAAACAGATTTTTTTCATGAGACTTCCCTGTATGCAGGACAGTGTTTTCTCAAAGTTTCAAACTTTGAGGTAACAACTTAAAAGGTGCAGAACAAACTTATCTAAGAAAAAAAAAAAAGAAATGGAGTCCTGGTATGGTCTCCTGCAGTCACGTTTGTGAGGAGAAAGCACACACTGTTCAATGTTCAATATAGGAAGCAAGCAGAAAATTAGCATATCTAAATTAAAAATGTCTATCCCAGTCTATTAGACTGCATTCATGTTCTCCTAAGTGATTTTTTTCTTTTTGAATCCTCAGATAATTTTTGAGAAAATTATAATTTTTGAGAAAAATTAGTTTGAATAACTTTCAAAATTTATTTCGAAAATTCTCTTCCCAGAACCCAAACAAAGGATCATGTTGTGGGCTAATACTGTCAGAATGCTGCATATTTTTGGAAGTCTGGAGAATGTTTCTGCAGAAAAATTCTTCAAAGGAGAAGATAATTGAAATCTAAGATTCTGTAGAAGATAAATTGAAAATAAATTTAAAATAGCAATTAGAGGGGTCAACATGCTATATAGTTTTGGGGTTTGTACGATTTGTAAAATAATCAGCTCATTGAATTTATGTGGTCATTAATATTTTCATCACATATTGTTTCTCCTGGTCAGTACTAATTTCCATAATAAGCCACTTATATTTTTTTCTGTGTGACACTGCCTAGTAAATTCTTACTGGAAATATTTCAAGTTTTCCATTCAGAAACTAACATAGCAGTCAGCAGTTTATGCAGGCAGTTCAGGATTGTTTTCTATTACAACAAAAAGCATTTTCAACAAATAGAAACTTTGGGAGGTATGTTGTAGTTTTCATCCAATGAATTTTCTGATAAGACACAGTGACAAGTTTTATAAAATTCCATATTTTTAAACAGCAGCTGCTGTTCATTCATTTCTTATGGACATCCTGCAATGCCATAGCAGATAAAGATCTTTCACAGTTTTCATTACCATTAGGATATGCTTCTTCAAATTACTGTTTAAAGATAAACATTTTCCAGTGTTTGCTGCCCTTCTTTCTGTGTCTTTCTGGAAACCACAAGGTGAAACAAAAATAAAATTTGATCAGATTTCATGCCTGGGGTTTTTTTTCCATAAGTAAAAATTCCTTCCTTGCAGAGAGCTCATCTCAAAGTCTCTGGTAACTAAAAGCACAATAAATTCCATTCCAAAAAAAATGCAATACCTTCCAAACATCTTCCATGTCTAAGTTATTTAAAGTATTTTAAGTCCTCAAAGAAATGAGAAGAGAGAAAATGAATTCCATTTTTAGAGACATTTTTTCTCATTTTGAAGTAGAAATCACCTTCTTTGAAATTCAATTATTTTGAGTTTTCCAGTACTAGAAAATGGTAAAGCACAACAGAATTAGCTTTAATTATATTAAGAGTATACTGTCAGAGGCTCTGTCTATTTTATTAAATTCTGGATACTTCTGATCCCTTGGTCTGATTTCCCTAGTTGTTCCCCATTTTTTTAGGAGTTGGTTTACATTTGAAGAATTGTTACAGTGGAAAGAAAAAAGCACAGGTATAGGGCCAAGAGTGTATTGTCAGCCTAATTTAAAAAAAAAAAAAAAAAAAAAAAAGGCAACAGTCCAATGACAGCAATAAGTATAGGACAAATTAGTACAGGAAAAACTATATATTGTTACCCATAGAATTATTTTAAAAACATCCTTTGTTAAAATATATCCTTTTGCGCTCACACTGTACTCACTTTCCCAATGTCCCTCCAGTTTCCCCAGCCAAGTGGTGCTGTGTTGTCACGGCGAGTCACCAACGTCCTGAGCCCTTTCCTGGGAGAAATGGAGAGTTGCTGCATGAAATGCAGGGTGCCATCATCCTCAGTGTTTGTATTTCCCCACCACAGCTCCTGCCTTCTGGCTGCTCCCAGGCTCAGCCCCAGGGGCTCTGCTTTGGGCAGGGACCTCCTGGGTCTGCCGGACCCTTCCCGTGGGGGCACCAGCAGAGCCCAGGCTCAGGCTCAGGGGACAGCAGGTATTTGGTCCTGAGGGTGGAGCTGGAAACAGCCCAGCTTTGGCTGAGGTGAGCACAGGTCAGCCCTGGATGGTGCTCCTCAGAGCCCTGGTCTAGGAGTGAAAGAAGTCTTTTCTACTGAGCTCTGAATAGGCTTTGGAAAACAGAACAAACAAATCTTCATGTTTCTGATATATATTAGAAATGCATACTAATGTATACTACCTATGAACCCAGCAAAACCAAGCTGTAAATAAAGTCTCTTAGCTTTTCTTTTATATAAGCAGTTACTGAGGTGAAGTGATTTTATGTTGAATTTTCTTTTTGTCACCGAAAAATAAATCCCCTCAATCCAGTGAAAATACTCATTAATTTGTCTTCTTTCCTTAAAAGTGATTGATACGTCAGAAAAGAAAAAGAAAAAGAAAAAGAAAAAGAAAAAGAAAAAGAAAAAGAAAAAGAAAAAGAAAAAGAAAAAGAAAAAGAAAAAGAAAAAGAAAAAGAAAAAGAAAAAGAAAAAGAAAAAGAAAAAGAAAAAGAAAAAGAAAAAGAAAAAGAAAAAGAAAAAGAAAAAGAAAAAGAAAAAGAAAAAGAAAAAGAAAAAGAAAAAGAAAAAGAAAAAGAAAAAGAAAAAGAAAAAGAAAAAGAAAAAGAAAAAGAAAAAGAAAAAGAAAAAAAGAAAAAGAAAAAGAAAAAGAAAAAGAAAGAAAAAGAAAAGAGCTGAAGAACTGAAAACTAAATAGTGAGAAAATAATTTGACTTTGGAAGTTATTTTAAAGTGAAAGGGACAACATAAAAAATGTGAGAAACATATCACCAGCATGCTCCAACAGTTAATTTTGTGATTAATATTGGAGCTAAAAAAGAAAAAATCTGTTTCATTATTACATTTTATATGCTGTCTTACTACTTTCTGCTTTTTAAAAAAATATTTGGAAGAGCATGAATTCCATGTAATTATTTTTTGTTTTATTTTCTGTTTTCCACTTAAAAAATCCACCTTCAACACTAATTCTCTAGCACATAACAGCAACAACAAAATACCCTTAAGGATTAAAATTTGGTTGTTAAGTCTTTAGTAGGTAACATCTTCACTCTATATTTTTTACTAACATGCTGTCAATATAGAGCTTAATGTTCAAATTCTTGAAACCACTGGAAAGGAAAGATTACACCTGAATATCTAAAGTATGATCAGGGACTGACCTAAGACCTGTGAAAATCTATTAAAGAAAAAAAAAAGTTAGTAAATACATTAAACAGAAATTTCTTTACAGTTATTATACTTACCTGGGCTAAGACTTTCCTTCAATCTTTACATTTATTGGAAGTAATGTATTAGACCGTCATGCTTATTTCAAGTACATATTCTCAATATTTGTTACAGTTTCCTTCTTTCCCTTTCTGGATCAAAATCAATAACTCCATTCTGGAGTTAAAATTCCCTACAATGAAGTTTTTCAATCATTTAAATTCTGACCAGCTCTATTTAGAAATATTTTCATCTGGTCCTGATTATATTGAGGCACAAAATATTTTATATAAATGGGTTAAATTGAAATGTCAGGCTGTTGATGTACCAAATCTACTGGAAAAAGAAAACTCATTGTGTTATCGCAGGACATCTACCAACTCTTTATAGGTGAGTAAAACGTGTTGAGGGAGATCTCAGAATGGGATTTAGGGAATATTTTGCTGAAGCCCATCATGCTATTATTATCTAAATTAAACTGCAGAATTAAATTGCCACAGGACGAAAGTCAAAAGTACAAATTAAATCAAAAAGCAATTAGAGATATCTATGGCTTAAAAGTCCTTACAGACCTTTTAAATGCCAAGTTATAAATAGGAGTTTTAACTAATGAGGTGCCAGTACTGCAAGCTGTTGGAAGCTGAGAGAGTATGCTGGGGAAAAGATTACTCTTTACAAAACCCATTTTTATATTAATTTTACACCTAAGTTTCCACTTGCCGCAGGAAGCACAGGGTACTTTTCTATATGGATATTTGTTCTTATTTCATACAACCATTCCTAAAAAGTACATTTAAGTTCTGAAATATTCCATTATTTCCTGAATTGAAAAAGACAACGTATATTCAATAAGATTAGTAACAACAGTATCTCGTGCTTTGTTCTTGACCTGTTCATGTCATTGAATCTATTTTTTTTTTTTTGGCAAAATGTTGAATGCATAACCTTTAACCTAGCTGCCTAAAAAGAGAAAAAAAACCCAGGAAAGTAGACTCATTCAGGCAAAGCTATATGCATTAATGATGTCAGGAGAAGAAGTCTTAAGAAAAAATTCTTCCATTAAAATTTTAATTTTAAGAAAAAAGATCCATGCTGATGTGATTAGAGAAAGAAACTCTCAGTTTTGAAAGCTAGACCTGATTTTAAACTCATCTGATATGTCTGTTGCTTCCTTATTTATAGGACTACAGGAAGCAGAATTCTCAAAAATAAGAGAAGACTTTTAATGTAAATTTGAGGTAAAATTAAAAGAAAAAACTGAAGAATTAAGAAAGATTTCTCTATCTTAGAATTTTTCAAAATGGTCCTGATAGAGCTGTGCAACAAAAATCATGTTTAGAAACTTGGATCAATAGTATGGAAAAACGGACAAAGTAAAAAGATTGAAACCTAATTCACCCAGGATATTTACAGAAGGCAAAGTGATTAGAAAACCTAACTTCAAATTAGAAATCATAGCTTCAAATTCAAAACCCAGATAATTTAGCAAGTTCAACAATGCTAATCCTTTTGGCTCATATTAAAACAAAACCACACAACCCCAAAAACATTAAAAACAGTCTAGTACAACATGATTTTTCAAGCAAAGAAGACTAATTCTCAGTTTCTTCCTTCTTGCAACACTTCCCAGCCACTGAGGAGTGATTTAACACAAAATATATTTTGCATGAATTGACCATGTGGCTCTGAAGTCTGAAGCTAGATGATGGCAACTATGGAACTGTAAAAGAAACATAATGTGTCTGAAGAATAACTAAAAAGACAGCCTATAACACAGATGGAAAATTTCACTAAAAAAGTAAAATTACCATTATGCTGGCTATGGGAAGAATGGCGTTTTCAGTAACATTGCTGAATAGGCAAGAAGAAAGTGTATTTGGCTGGGACCTATGTTTACAGTAGAAGGGAGATTATAGAGACATTACTGTGATTGATTCTCATAGTATGCTGGATCAGCTAAAGGCTCATACTTCTGACATTTCAGATTTGTATACAAGGAAAATGTATTTCTGTCCCTTTATATTAACTTAAGCATCAGTACAAAATATTGCACATTAACAAGAAGTACATTTCTACATGGAAAGCAGTGTTGAGAATTATTCTATAAGAAATTTTATTTCCCTTTTTTTGACATAGTGTTTGATGTACTCTAATGTTCAGCTGTGTCTGTGGGTGTGTTCTACATAAATCAATGTGGTGAAATCTGGTAAAACTGCATTTTCATTGCAGATCCGAACAAAGTTTTGCAGCAGAAGCCGGTACAGTCATGATGGAATGGGGACAGTTAAAATATTTAATAGTATCTAAATTTCCATGTTGAATGTGTTTTCATATTGGCCTCAGCAAGGCATTATAAGACAGTTTGCTGATTCAGTTATTTGTGTGTCCATACCTAATGCAATAGTAAGCTTCCTTATGTTAATTTAGAAGAAGTACTGTCATTTTCTATATCTCCCAAACAGATAAAAAAGTCTAAGTAAGGCTGAAAATAGGTTAAAATATATTTTTTAGGAAATTTGCTAGGCAGAGAGTTAATTATTGTTCTAGTTAACCCAGTGTAAGGAACTGACTTTTAAAAGATAAGATCTGTATGCTCTGCAGGGAGAATTTTGTTCCACTAATATTTTATATTTATATTGTTTGTCTATCTATCTATGAGATTAGAATGGGTTCATTTCAGCCACTATGAGTACAATAGGTTCATATAAAATGCATTTTTTTCTCAATGAGTTTATAATTTTTTCTTGTGAGGTTTGCCTACTTTCTGAATAGTGAAGATATTTTTGACTTATAAAACACATATATATATTAAATATTTTTATATATTCAAATCAAAATAAAAATGTGATAGAATGCAAAAATGACCTATGAACATGGGTGAATTATAGACATGTATTGCTAAAATTAGTAAATCTATTCAGTAATTCATCTCTCTGTATAGTATTTAATCTTTAAAACATTTTCCTTTGTAGTTGTTTTTTACTCAAGTGCCATATGATTGATTTAAAAGAAAAGAAAAGCTTGCAAAAAAACCTATCAATCTTTGTCAATTCAGAATTGCTCTTGAAAAGAGCATGTAAAGAAGACAGAGATATTATTCTGACAATTTCCACATCTCTGAAAGTTGTTTCTAAGTGATGTATTAAACAACCCACCATCAGCTGTGGATCAAAATCAAGTAAAAAAAAAAAAAATACACCATTATGAATGGATGGGTGAACCATTATGAATTCTTAGGATGAACCTAAGAATTTTATTCAACTGTTTTCTTCTTCAGCAAGAAATATTTTAAAAAATGTTCTTTTCACATTTACCTTCCTTGTCCTTTCAATGTTCTGATATCAACACCTTCATAAAAATGTTAATTAATGAGATATTTATAGACATTTCAAATATCTCATATTCCTTAAATTTCAAGAGGTCAATACAGAATTTTGTTGTTCATATTTATTAGCCAATGTAGTTTGTATCTCAAAGTGTAATATCTGGGAAAACAACTTAGAGGAAAGGTTTCTGGAAACAGAGTGACAGAAAAAGCAAAGGATTTCAGATTGTGTCTTCTACTAAAATTCCTAATCTATATTTAGGAACACAGAATTAGAAGAAAAGTTTATGAAAACTTTCAGTAACAGTTTAAAAAGTTTAAATCATTAAGTGATTATGAAAAAGAATGTATGTATCTGAATGATTCCTTTCCTGTTTTATTCCGATTTTATAAATTAAAAAAAACCTAAAAATTATTTTTAATCATTCAACATGGAGATCGGTCTATTCATACTTCACCTTCCTACAGATGCTAAATTCAAAAGTTCTTTTTTATTTTAGATATCTTTTGAAACAGCACTTCAGGACCAAAATAGTAAGACTAACTGTGGAAAACCTACAGGTGGAAAAAGCACGTTATTTAACTGTATTGTCACCATTTTTTATTTGAACTTTGAAATATTTGTTCCTGTTCAAGTATTTAGATAATGAGCAATGGTATTTTCTTACTCTGTACTGCTCATCGCTCATTTCTGACAAGATTTGGGTGTGCTCAACTGAATTAAAATTATAAATGAGTATTTGATTTGCACTTATGAATAAATATATGAATAAATCAGCTAACCAGCTTTCAAAAGTTTTTGGTTTTTTGTTTGTTGTTTTTTTTTTTTGTCTCCTCAGTTATTGTGCTGGGATAAGAAAATTATAAAATGAATGTTTTCCAGAAAAATCATTGAAATCCGTCTGTACTAGAATCACAGAACAAAGAGTTTGGAAAGGATTTCTGGGGGTCATTCTGCTAGCCTTTTGCTCAAAACAGAGCTAGTTTTCCCCTGCAAAAGGGGACATCTGAGTACTTTCTTCACTGCCTCAGAAAGGGATGAGGCACAACTTGCCCAGGCAGACATCCCCCAGCAGATTTCCTGTCACATCGTCTGGTGCCATGTCTGAAGCTTGTCTACAAATGAGCACATGCAGAGGAGAACTCTTGTCAGAAATCACAAGCCTCCAGTGTCTGTTATGGTAAAAGTTCATTCTCCTGCTAGGGAGGAGATGCATTCTCCCTGCTCTTGTGCAGTGTAAGGCTCTTACCTTGCACAGGCCGTGTGAAGGGGAAACATTTCCTGCCCCTCACCGAAACGCATGCAGCTCGTGAAGCAAGTCACAGCCTGAAATGTCCCATTACTTCATTAGGAAATCTGCTACTTCATTAAGAAATCTTCCTGAAAAAAAGACTGTTCTTTCTGGGAGTTGTGTGGACATTAAACTCATCTCCTTAAAGCGCCAAGAGACTTCTAGTGAATTTCTGAATAATAAAAAGAAAAATAAGAATCACAGCTTAGATATTTTACCATTTTCTTCTGTTTTGGTTTTTTTTCTAGCAGCTTTGTCTTCCTTTTTTAATTTTTTTTTCCATCAATATTTTATAATTTTTTTTTCAAGATTGATAATTTAATATTTATGTGCAGGAAATTGAAATTAGGAGAAAATATGTTAATTATAAAAATTAGAAAAACTATATATTGGAACTTTAGGTCTGTGTATTATGAAGGTTTTTGAGTTTTGGAAACATGAATTAAAACTATAATTAAATTAAAATAAATAATCTAAGTTGTTGCTGTAAAGTAATAGGGGACTATTTTTCTGTTCCTCTGCAGGTGTGTCCTGATCTCTCAGGAATCTTTCACCTCACTCAGGGAAAAACGGAAGAATTAGCATTGTCTGCTAATAATTGTACCCTTCATGTTTTTTGAGCAAGAAACCTTCTGAAAATAATTAGAGACAGTCTGAGATTTCACTTTTAATTTCAATCTCAGGTTTTATCTAAAAATTCACTGCTGGGTTCTAGTATAAATTTAACTTGTCTGATCACTAAAGATGTCTGATTTAGCACCCAATGATTTTATTACCTATTATATAAGCAAATGATACCTGTTAGTGTTAATCACATTCATCACATTTGATATTACTAATCATAGAACCCTTTAAAACTTAGATGCAGGTGATCATCAATGTTTTGTTCAAACATGCAATGATGAGTACTTCTATCTAAAGTATCTAAAGTTATCTAAAATGAGGCAATTTTTTCCAGGCCATATGATTACTGTGACATGAAAAATGCAATGTTGCAGTAATAAAGTGAATTAATTAACTTTAATTATATTAAAATTAATGATAATCATGGTGCATTATAGAAACATTATATATCATGCTGCAGCTTTGGAAGTTTGGAGCTCATTTTTCTTTTGTGAAACATTGAATTCTACTGACAGTATCTGGATATATTGCAAAAATGTAATTTCTCGAGTATTCTCATTTGATGGTAGAAGATGCAGAGGTATTGGTTCAGCAATATCCTGCAAGTTTTCTCACTCTCCTCAAACAGCCATGACCTGGAATCATCCTGGAGGTGACACTGGCTGTTTTGAAAGAGATGACACACCTTTTACTACATTCAAGCTACTTTACTACCTATGAAGAGTGATACTATTAAAGTGACTTTTTTCCCTCTGGTTCTTGTAGATAGTGAAAGGGATTAATGTCATTTTGTGCTGCTTTGTGTGATTCTATACCTGTGCTGGGTCAGGGGTAATAAAAAGGCGAGGCAGAAACTCATGAGGAGACGAGCAGTCCCTCCAGGCCGAGCAGGGGTTCTGCTCCTTATTTCAAACAGTATTTTTATTTTCATTCAGTCAAAATATTAAATGCCTACAGATTTAGCTGGACCTATCACCTGTCAGATGAGAGGTTTTCTCCACAATAACATTTAAAAAGAACTCCAAACAAACAAAACTTCTCGTCTGCTGGTCCTTTGGACTAACATTCTTGTCTGAGTGGCTGACCACTCAAACCAAAGACTGATCAAATATACCTGTTTTTTATTTTGTGTTTGTTTTGTTGGTGGGGGGGTGGGGGAGTGATTTTTTGTTTTATTTTTTATTATTTCTTTGCTCTCTGGAAAAGTTGCATTCAATCACCTCAAAATAATAAAACTCTAGGATATTTTATGTAATACCACTATTAGATTATAATGTAATAAATAACAACTATTGTAGAGTTTTTTCAGGAGAGAGGCAAGCAAGTTGTATCTTATGCAAAGAATGGAATTTATCTCTTTCTATTTCTTCTTTTCACTCTGTGTAAGAGGTATAGAAGCTCTCTTTTATTTTCCAAAATAATTGTTTCTAAAAAATATTTCTAATAAATTGTATGGGGTTTGGCATTAGTCAGAAACTTTACTAATCATCATAGCATGAGCTGACTGATGAATTTTTCTGAAAGAATATTTCAAGTAATAAATTATTTTTTCATAGTGAAGTATACCAGAATCTAAAGAAACATAACAAATTATTACTGTCATTTATCTAGGAGTTTGGACAACATATTACTAGTAAATTCAATATTTTTTGAAATAAAAATTTCCAGGTGGCTACAAAGTACACATAGTGGTCCCAAATCTGGTAATATACAGTAGCTCCTACAAATATATCATAAAGCATTTAAGGTTGAGCCTTGGTGCAATCAAGTAAAAATGGAATTGTTAAAACATCTGCAACTATGTGGGAACTGATAAGTGGAATTTATACTTGAGAATGTAATAAGAGTTGACACCTATTTGTGACATGACTGTATCATAGATTGCCTGCAGCCTGATAGCATCACTATTTCTTGCAGGCAGAGATGTATTTGCTGAAGGTGAAAATGTCATTTAAACAGTTGATACCTTTCAAATAGTATAAGTTAAATGGCTTGTACAGTTCTTGCCTTTTCAGAACAAATATACACAACTTGAAATTATGGATAAAGAAATAGTGCATCTGTGATTATTAAGTCAAGACAGAATATACATTTGCAGCAACACACATGGCTCTCTGTAGAGGAATTTGATTTGTTGTGGCAGAGATTAATAATCAAATATTGCTGTGAGTCTGTGTATAATAATTTGACATCATGGATATCTGTTTATTTATCTTAGAAATAAAAGCCATAGAACAGTTTTAAAAACCTCTTTATATTTAGACAGGACCTAACAAAACCATAACCTCCTTTACAAAACAACTTGCTCCCATATGAGAGGTAAAGAAGTATATGGTCACAGCTAACACTGGAAAGGAAGTTTGAGCATAAGTCAAGAGTAGTATATTCAGACATAAACAATATTTATATGAGAAATTATATTTAAGACTGCCTAAACTGACTCTTCCATTTGGTGACATGTTCAAAGATTAAAACGTGGTATTATTACCTGCCACATCTTTAGCTTTCAGCCTTGCTGCTATATCATCATATTAGCTGTTTGTTAACAGAAGCGCATCTTGCATTCACAATGTGCTAAATGAACTAATCAAAACTCCTATTATCTCTGTCTTTTTCTGAAATTTTCCTCCTTTACCCTTACATTTTTTCTCTATACTCTCTCCATACCAACACCTCTTGCTTCACCATTCTGCACTTGTCCTTCCTTTTTTTGCATCTTTACTTTCCATTATGTTAATGCCAATGTCAGAGTACTACCAAGACAGGTAGTACTTAAGGGACAGGGAGCCAGGAGCTAAGAATGAGACCTTGCTGGCCAGGACTTGTCCCTCTGTCTGTCCATGGCAGTACCCATTTGTCTCTGTAAAACCCCATATGCTTAAAGGTCTACCGCTATTCACAGCTTCTAATTCCTGTTTATTCTCTGGGCTGCATTTGTCGGGCTGCTTTCAGAAGGGAAGGTCTGTGAGCTCTGTTCATTACACTGTTCTTCCACACACATTTTCACTGCCTTCTCTGCCTCAAATTCAGCCTCTAGCCACTATTCCCCCAGAACTGAGGCTGCTGCCATTCTTACTTCCCTGTAGCAGGAAGTCCCAACCCCTCCTACCCACTGCTTCCTCTCAGTGCTCAGAGGTGTATCTGTTTCTCTGATGCAAATCAGCAAAGGATTTCTATTGTCAGAAGTCACACATTTTTAGACTCCCACATCTTGTGAATCTCCAACCACTTGACATTCAGCATAGGCATGGGACTAAATATATTCTTTTGATTATGTCTTTTCAGTGCAGAGCAGAGTGGTTGGATTGTTCAGCACTGCATAGAGCAGTAATCTTTCAAGGCTGTAGAGGCTGAATGTTCTCAGTGCTGTGATCTTCCAAGACAACCTCACACTCAGCTATTTTTTGGTAGAAATAAAATCTATTTTATCTTGTGGAAGATGGAACTGAGCCACTTCAGGGAAAGATTCAACGTGGCTAATCCAGAATGGGTTAAGGTTTTAATAAATATTGTTTTCTTAACTTTTTCAGTAGACACCCCAGTCTTTGTGGACTTTTTGAGACCTGCTCCTCACTCCCTTATCTTTTGTTTGCTCATATTCACCTGTGGTAATCAGGAGCTTAAGAGTTCAGTAAATGTGATACAGTGTTATGGACTTGTCTGAAACCTTGGCTATTTCTGTGTCACTGGCAGTGGATTTTTCTTTTCTTGCCCTCAAACAGGTCTCAATTTACATTCTCTTCTAGTCCCATTCAGTCTGTCCCTGACTCCCAAGTGCATTTGTCTCTCTCTTTTGCACTTCTCTTTCACTCACAGAGTGGCTAGTATACCTTACTTAAAAATATGAACTCTTGAAAGGATTTGGCTGGTTTTTTTCTTCCAAAGGTTTACTGTTCCTGTCCATGTGATAAATGCTTGCATGCACCTTCATGCCCCCAACAGAGACATCCTTGAAATGCAAAGTATTTATGTGTTATTTAGGTACTGCATTGAATTCCAATATAGTCAATCCATTTTTCACTTACAAGTTTGAAAAGTATAACTTGAAAGGACTTCAGTTCTATTCTTAGCACTCTTTTCCCTACTGTTTGGCATTGCTACATCTGTCAGCAGAAGAGCAAGGGGAAACCATTAGTTAACGGCTAAAGCCCTTCTGAACATTACTTGTTTATCCTTTTTCTGTGCTCTCCTGAATGTTGGATAGTGTTTAACAGAAGTAAAAGTAAATGCAACCAAATACAAATTAGAGAATACACAAAAAGAATTATAGATAAATGAGAAAAGTGTATTTTGGATCAAGCCTTTTGACTGTAGGATTAACCCCATGTATATTTTCTAAATTAACTACATTAAAATATCACTTAAAGATATTGAAGTATTTATAATTGTTTTCTACTTGTAATAAATAAGTCAATTGCTATATTAATAGTAAAAAGACTAAATAGAAAATAAAGCAGTGCATCTTAATTTTTAAATATGCTTTGTGTATTTCTAGCAGTTAATAGGATGTAAACAAGAGAAGTTATAAAATAATCAGGAATATTAAAAACAAAAAAGATGCAGTATGTAAGTAGGGTGGGAATTATTGCAATGACAGGGAAAGAGCTACCTGGTGGAACAAGATGAAAATGATAAGAGTTTCACAACAGTTATGAGACTATTATTACCAGTTCTATAATGCTATTTTTATTACTTAGCTTATCAAAAGTCCA
This sequence comes from Hylia prasina, assembly GCA_013397195.1. Taxonomy (NCBI): domain Eukaryota; kingdom Metazoa; phylum Chordata; class Aves; order Passeriformes; family Sylviidae; genus Hylia; species Hylia prasina. The sequence continues at coordinate 407,476 of VYXD01002850.1, forward strand.
GAGTGGTCATATTTATTATTAAAAACCACGGCAACACTGTCTTTTTATCATGTCAGTGTTAAAACTTTTCAAAGACCTTAAAGGGCCAAGACGGAATTTTTCCCTCTGTTGCTGTATCACGTTGGGTTTACACAGTTCACAACAAAGCAGGTCTAGAGGTTTTCTTCCTTGACTAGTTCTGTGAGGACTTGATTTATAGATGGAGGGGGAAAAAAAGACATTATAGCCCAAGGACTTCCTGAAGAATGGCAGATTTTCCCAATTGCTACCAAAGTACAATCAGCACTTCATCGTGTAGCCCCTACTTCTCAGGCTAGGGCTGTCAATCCTGTTTCAGATCCCAGTATGGAGCTGTGAGCAAGTATAGGGTTTACTCATCGACAGTCCCTGCAAACTGTCAAATTTAATAACACAGAAAATGTCAGCCAAATTGTTATACTGAGTTCCATGTGAAGAAGAAATAATAAGCAGTGTTATATAATGTTGTTCAATAGGGAATGATTTCTAGTTGCAGCAGCTTTCATTTATGTTCTTATTCTTTTTGACGACACAGGTGGTGATGCCTGTAGTTAGGTTTGTCTGACATTTTCCCATTACAAGTCTGTGTTTGCAGTTCCTCATAGTTTGGCCAAGTTTCAAGCATATGAGCTGCCTAGGCTACTTTATTATTTATTTATTATTATTTTGTAAGCTTCTTCCTGTACCTGGCATGTAGCCACTTGGAAGCTCATCCAGCAATGTGCAGTATAAGAAGTTGCTGTCTCACTACTTGAGATGTCCACATCATTATAAAATAGAAAAGTTTCAAGGAAAGTTTTTGATCTTTGTACTTGTCCTCAACTGAAAAGCCTTGATTTTACAGGAACAGTCTCTTGCTTTCCCTTTGAGAAATTTCAGTTTAGAGTGATACAGCTAAAACTACTGGACTGAAAGAATTTTATTTTATTGTATTTGATATATGCACTGCTCAGAAATGAACTTTTTCCCCACATTATGTAAAAATGTGTTAAGTAAAAATGCCTGTAATTTCATAGGAGTTCTTATTTTATTCTTGTTACTGGCAGTGTAAATCAGAAGTAACAAAATGTAACAAAGTTTTAAACCACTTTGTTTGTATTTTCTCAGAGACATCTTTGCAGTATTTCCTAGAATGAGGGACAAATACGGATGTCTGTTCTTGGAAAACAGACATTGACTATTACAAGCCTCATTCCCATCATTTTAGCTGAATTGAAGCTTCATGGCAGATTTTTCCTTTACCATTCAAAGTTATAATTCTCTGAGAGGAAGTATTTCTGACAGAAAAGGTATTCTCCAGATGTTGCTGCCTTTGGGTCAGAATGAAATTAGGGTGTGTGCTATGCTCTTCACTCCAAGCTATTATTTCTGCTAATTGAGAAATTTTCCTTCCTTTCCTCTTGCTCGAGGAAGAAAAGGAAAAACACACACACACACAAAGAAAACCAAAGATCCCAAACAAAACTAAATACCAACAAAACGAAACTAAACCAAACTAATCACATAATCCCAAAAAACACAAACCAGACTTTTCTTTAATGGTATATTTATATTTTTTGTTACTCTTCAATTTGTCTCTAAAGCATGTTTTAGCAGAGATCCTGCAAGCTCACCTCAGATTCATTTTTGCAGTAAAGGCTTCCCATGTGCTTACCACTCTGTTTAAGGAAATCCTTGGAGTACACAGGATTTCAGGAGACTGTTTCCTTTCTTTCTTTGAGGTGGAATATATCTGTGTTTCATAAAAGATCTAGATATTTTTGTTCATTTACCAAAGTAAAGAAAGCATATAAGTCAGCTCTTCCTTTTAAATACCTAGCTCTTGAAAATTTCTCAAACTCTTTGGCATGTATTATTTAGCAATATATTATTGCTAATTTCTCTGCAATGCTCTAAGCCATGTAAGAAAGTTTCCTCTATCAAAGGGAAAAAAAATATTTGCTGAACTTCTCTCTCTACTCAGAATATTATGCTTTGAATAGTAAATTAATGTTGCTTATGGCAGATATGCTCTCAGTCATATTCTTACGTTTTTATTTACTGCAGTCCTTTTACAGGGACAGCAACAAACTTAAATGAGACCAAACCTTCCTCTTTTTCTTCCTTCTGTCACTCAGATTCTTCTTATTCTCATTTCACCACAATTGTGGATACAGAGTGGGTGAAGATGACTTTAGGGCAGGAATTGGTCATGTGTTCTAAGTTATGTGCATGGTTTATTGCCTCATTTCTAACTCATCGCATAAAATCCACCCCAAAATTTGTCTTCATATAAAATTTTAAAGAGGCAGAGTGACAGTAACGAAAGAGAAGGATTAAAAGGAAAAAAAACGGTCTTTTTTCCTGTTTAATAAAGAAATGTAGCCTGCTAGTCAAGCAAGCCATTTCTTATTTTCTGTAGGTAATTAATTCTGGCAAGTATTTTACTATTGTACAGTCTTTCTGCTGTGAAAATACATCTTCATCAAATGCAGTAGGCAGCAGTGTACAATTCCAAACAAAACTTGGTTTTGAAGATAGATAACTATTGCAGTTTCATATCTGAACATGTAATTTTCTTTCAGAGGCAGCATGCATTTTATTCCCCTGCTCAGCTTAGAAAATGGAATGTTGATGGGATTGTATCATCCACACTACCTTTCTGCATCTGTCTATTGCAAAAGGCATGAAATGGAATGCGTCGCTCTATCATTGATTTGTTGCCAACGTAATCTCTTTTATTCAAGTCACAGTCCAAGTGTTTCTCCACCACCACGTTATTTCACAATTTTTTCTTCTCCAACACTGACCATGCATTATTAACAAGTCAGATATGTTCATTCAGCTTTGATTTTTATACCTCTTTTAAATCAATACCTCAGTGATTGATCTTCTAAAATTTAAGAATCAGTGAGCTGTATAACTGAAACAGCAAAGGAAGTAGGTGGAGGATTTTCAGTCCTGGTTGAAATAAACACCAGGTGCAATATTGTGTTTTTAATGATTCAAAGACATAAGTTAAACCTGCTGCAGTATTGTTTATTACCATACTTCCTCTCTTAATTTCAATTATACATTGAGTCATTCTCCCTTCTCAGTGAGATTAGGAACTAGCAGGCAACAGAACATATAAACACTTGTTCTAAATGTCTTTTTCCAGTAAATCTATTTCAGTTAGAAATGCAGAAATTCTTTTCTTAAGCTGTTTTCTTGATCTGATTGCTTGTATATTTTAGCCAATGGTATCAACATATTGGTGGCTACAGTGGAGCAAACCAATGCCCTACCAGTCCAACATTCTGTCTAGCAGCAGTTAGCACCAGATGCTGCAGAGGAAGATGAAATTCTTCCAGTTGAGCAGCAGTATAATATGAGGGAAGTGGGCAATTCTTAATTTTGGAAAGTATAAGTTACCAATTTGAGAATTAATAATCTGCATAGACTTCCTTAGCATCTACAGAAATTGAAATAAATCATTCCTATGGATGTGTTACATAGTTCATTTGAAGTTTGTGGCAAATATTTGTCACTGTATCTGATTCAAGATATTTTTTTGTTACCTCAATTAGCAGAAGAGAGCTAGAAGCACATACCTAGAATTCTGCATCTCTTTGTATGTTAATAATACCCACCATATTTTTTCTTACTCTTCTGTAAAGGGAAGTACTACCAGAATGTTTAAAATAATAATGTATAAGTCTCCTGTCAAGAAGAAAAATTCTGCTTCCCTAATATTCTAATCATAACAACAGTGGGTTAGAAAGCAAACACATGCATTCTGTTTCTAATATGCTACCTTGAGCTGAATTTAAAAAGTTTAAATAAAAACTGAAGTAAGTTATATGAGGGTACCTTATGTTTATATTATTTGGCAATGTCTCATTATACTCTTTCTTAGTATATTTTTAACTCTGTTATTTCTCAATCTCTCTTCCAAAGATTTGTGGCTGCATGCAATCTATGCAGTGGTAAACTTTAGAAGTTTAGATACTTTTCCTTAGTTTTACATCTAAATTCCTTTAATAATCAGTTGAGAGAAGCAGAATTGATAGATTGATTCATTTTGTTCAAAGATAAAATGTATTAATTGTCTATAAATAGTGCCTGTCAAACTCAATCACTTTATAGGTGAAATTATATTTAACTATGGGAATTATTCAACTGATTTTAGTTACATCATAGTTACTTGAAAGGAAGAGAAATAAAAACCTAATGGCTGGTGGCATGTTTAAGGAATGGATGTTTCTTTTGTGGAGAACAAAGCAGTTCTCTAAAATTATGGTAATTTAAGAAGTAAATTAAGAAAACCTCATATTAACAGTGAGTTATGGAATAACTTGTTTAATAAGGTATTCTTTTTTCTGTTATTTCCAGCTAGAAAGAAAAACAGAAATCAACAGCCATAGTACTATGTCAAACCATAATACTTGTTTTGCATATGGGCTAAAATTACTCTTTTCAGATTCAAGATTTCTGTGTATTCATATCCCACCGTCTGCACCAAAAGGTGTAGCTAGAAAAGATTTGACAAAATGTAGGGTCTCCCCTTCACTGAGAAATTGTGTCTAAGAAAGAGGGAAGGATACCTGGACATAAAGGGAGGAAAATAATACAGAAGTGTTAGTTAAATCTGGTTTAATAATAAAAAATAATAGTTGATTTTCTCCTTCAAGTAAATCAATTTTAAGTAGCGGGAAGTTGTTAAAATAATATGCATACTCTGTTTACTCTTCCAGGACACTGAAAGGAAAGCATAGCCACATGTTTATCTTCTTGGTAATGTCTAGCTGAGTTTTTAGGGCTTTGGGTCATTTTTGGTTTTGTTTTTGTTTTTTCTGTCCACACTGCTGAGTCTTCCTTTTTTAACTCTTATCATATTTATGTTACATTTGCTCTGTCCAGAGGATATACTAGATTTGGAGATACTATGGAGGACTTGCATGGGAGCATTTACATTCCAGCACTGGATGCATCAGGTTGTGCCTACCCTGATGGGAGGACACTCTGCTCAGATGGTCTTGAAATGGGGTCTGTGTAGCCTCATATGATGGAAATAAAATTGCTGTCTGTACTTTGTCTACAAACTGAGGTGCAATTTAGTACTTGACAGCAGAAATTATTTTCCTGTAATAGAAAACTGATATCTTGATAAATTTCTGAGAGCTGAATTTCACATCCAATTATGAGACACTGAGAAAATCCACAAAATCAAGTAGTTTTGTCCACAAGTATTCTATACACTCTGTGACTATAATAAACTGATCAATCTGACATGAAGTGTGCTATTTTTAACCAAAGGTGTTAAAATAAAATTCCATAAAAAGAGATCTAAATCATATTGAGGTAATCTTTTAAACAAAATTATGAAGAGTAGATTAAAATATGAAGTTAAACTATTTTATGTGACACAAGAGTTGACAAGGGTAAAATACCTTTTCATATCAGTACAAAAGCTTATTTACTCTTTCACATTTGATAGAAATACTCTCATTAACTATTGTGCTCATATAGATCAAAATTGAGAAATTAATAAGGAAATTTTAAAGTCAAAGGGACATTTGTTAAGAAGCATAAACAAAAGCAAGAAGGAAATACTTACTTGCTTCCTATTCATGTTCAGAAATATTCACCTGAAATGTGTTCCTGCAAAAAAACAATTTTTCCCCCTGAAATTTTGTCTTCAGTAGATTATTCTGTTAAAAAATTCTTGCAAAGTATTTTCTTTCAAAATTATTATTCAGGTGAGTTTGTATGTTGTGATTTATAAACCTTGGAAGAAAAGAAAACCAGACGTTCTCCACAGCTGAAGACCTTGTTAACAGATATCCCACAGTTTCTATTTAGTCCATTTAATGGTTCTACTGCAAGAATAATTTGTTGATTACCAGGTGTTGGCAAAAGTTGCTGTATCTGATAATGTGATGAATATTGCATTCTAAAGGCTTGATTCATCATTGTGTTTTCCGAGTGCCATCTGGATGTCCTGTCTCTGAAAAACCTACTGATAGAAAGCCATGTTTTAAAAGTTTTCAAACTTACTAATCTAACTGGTCCTGTCCCAGTGAAACGCTCTGTGAAGCAGAGCTTCTTTATAAATCAAGAGAGCCTTCTATACATCTGTTTTTACGTCTCAGTATCTTCAGTTAATAATTTTGCATTATACTTTGGCATTGCAGGCCTTTTCATATGGTTTTAAATGTTTAAATGTGCTGTATCAATCTAAGCATAAAGATGATAAGCACAAACTTTCTTGCCCAATTATTTCACCACACAGCTTTCTAATATACAGGACTACTAGCAGCCTCTTCATTATGTTTTATGCAACAGAAATTTCTATCTGTGAGAAGCTCAAAAATAGAGGAATAAACACCTTTTAAAAACAATGTGATCAGCATTTCATTCATAGCATAAGAAGATGCTGCATCTTTTTTTTTTTACTGATGAAAAGAAATGCATCAGATCACTGCAATGGCTGGAAGACATGTTGAAGAATCTTACACTGCAAAAATAAAACCTGCTCTTTGCTTAAGCTGGAAGCTTTCCCATCAGTTACCTGAGGCAGCCACCCAGAATGTGGATTTCTTCCTGAGGTGAAAAATGCTTAACAGGTAGAACATTTTCAATAACAGAGGCTGTTCACCCATTATAATTTAGAAGTGCTGAGATTGACTATACCAGCAGCTCCCGACATTTTGGACATGCTAGATTTCCCAGGTACTCCAGGTAAGGCATGACTGTGAACAAGGTGATTTACAAGGATGAATGCACATATAGTTTTGTGGAGCTTAAATGTGAGACAAAGACTGGAAGCTGACCTTGGCATTCTCATTCCAGAATTAATCCTTGAATAAGTTCAAGCATCAAAGTGAGAGGTTTGGGTTCAGCAGTAAAGATTTTTGAAAGCATGATGATATTTTGACAACCTGTCTTATTAGTGTAAGAATTATTAAAAGTCAGGCACATCTGATCTTTTTTGAGAGTGGTACCAGTACTCCACACTAGGTTTGGATGCATACCACCTATTCATTTCATAAGGCACTGCATTTTTTTTTTGTAAAGTTTCCAAAAGCCCTGTCTCTATAACTATTTTTGTAGAATGTTTATGTAAGGAAAAAGAGATGATAAGCTCTTTCTGCACAAAGGTAGTTTTGGAAAGAATAATTTTTTTTCATAGTATCTTGTAGGACTCTATGATCTTTGATAATAGTAGATTGTATCATTTGATTTAATCTATATACTATTTAAGAAGCTGATGATTGCCAGCATTTTGATGCTAAGATCTCCAAAAGCACTGAATAGGACAATTTCAATGTCTTTTGTAGTGGTGTTTGTGCCACTCTTTTGCCAAGCACTTGTAGGTCAACCTATAGCTTTTAATCAGTCTAAATGCCAGTCCCACCCATATAAAAGCCTTAGCTAGTTTTAATTTTTTTTCCAAGTTTTTTATTTTCTTTGAGAAAACTACCAATGGATACATAACTGGGGCCTTCAGGCAGTTCTGTAGCACTGATTTATTCGATTTTTTTTAAATGTTTTTGAAGATAATAACAATGTACCAGGATATCATGGACAATTTGGGGTTTCTTTCTGGCTTATGCATTGTAATAGCTCCTCCCCCATACACTCATGCAAGTATGCTGTAATTATGCTTCTGTGGAAGATAAGAACTGATTTAATAATTATGTAGCTGGATGACTTCTTACTATCATTTGTAATTTCCATTGCATCTAGTAAAGATGTCCTCTTGAAAGAAGATAATCTGTCAATTGCCTGCGTTCAACGTGTTACTTCTTGTTATCATTTGCCAAAATATCACCTCAGAATATAAACTATTGTAAATATATACTGAGTAGTATATATTGACAGGCTTCTTTTCTCATATCTCTCAAATTTAACAGATGCTTATGTGTTCTTCTGTCTTTTCTTAATTCAAGGCCCAATTGCTTATATGAAGTGATTAAGTTTTTATTTATGCTTTTGTCTCATTACTGGAAGGATCGAAACTGAAAATACTATGATCTATATTACCCCAGAGGATAGTGACACATAATGACACTTAAGGACGTCTATATTAATTTTACAATTATAAGTTAATTGATTAAATACAAAAGGTACGGAGCTTAGGCCAGACCAAAGTCACAGTAATATAGTATTTAAATTATTTAATATTAAATTAAATTTTACCACTGTAAATGAGCATCTAGAAAGTACAGCTGTAGCACTGGGTCTGCAAAACACACATGTAGTAGCTCCACGGGCCACTTATTCCCGAAGATATGGATAAAACTATTCACTGTATGTATGTAAAATTTTGCAGCATTAGCACTGCGTTACCTTAATTTGTCTTTCAAAACATTTGCCACAATGAGGAGATTTTTTAGCTTGCAGAATTCTGTTTAAGTTACTAAGTCCTGGCACAGCAGAAAACCTTTATGTCTTTTAAATCAAAATAGTGACAGCTAGATGACCCTGACTTTAGAGGATCTAATTCTCCCAGTTTATCATGGGAGCTACTAACATAAGGCTTGTAGCTTTGATTGTTCATATGAAGTGAATAAATGAGAATGAAAAATGTATCAACTCATCTCAAATAACCCTTTATAATTAAGAAGATGAATTTACAATATGCATTTGAATTACAATTTTGCAAAAACTACATAAAAACTCTGTATTCTATAAATCTCACTCATTATATTTCTGTTTTCAAATGAGCAATGTTTATAGCCTGTGAAAAACTTAAAAATTTCAAGCAGACACATTGAATGAGGTTATTTTGTTTGGTTTTGAGAAATGGAATGAAGGAAAACAATAGCCATCATCAGTAAGGATGAAAAAAATAGAATTGTTGCATATAAAAGGAATTAAAAAGGAAAAAATGTGCCAAACTTAAACCAAATTTGTTTGGGATAAAAATGTGGGAGTTTTTTGCTTTTTGCTTTTTTTAAGGTGGTAGCATCTTTTTAGCTACTATTCTGGTTCTGTTGGAAACACTTGCAAGCACATAAAAACCAGTTAAAAAATCCCAGATGTATTTTCCCTTGATTTCTCAGGTAAGTACACTGGCACACTGTCAGAAATAAAAAGAAAAAAAAAGTGTACTTTTGCTTTATGTTCCAGGCAAGAAACTCAGCAAGAAAATAAACCTACAAAAATGAAGTTCAATGATGAGCAGATGTTGCAGGTGTGAAAAAATAAATCATTCTCTTGTCCTATAAGCTAGTGTAGTTTTGGAGAAGAATAAGAGAGTAGAATTCTTTGCATTTTTATGGAACAGCAGCCAGTATGGAATGCTGTCTCCATAGTGGGCTTTTAATATTAATCCAAACCCTGCAAGTATTTTGAGGAAAGCTAAGCAACATGTCAATGAAGCAAAGAAAATCTCAGGTCCATACAAGGATTTTAAGAGAGAAGATCTTTTGCTCAAACAGAATTTATTTCATTCAGAAATAATGAATAAAACTGAATTCAGAAAGGATGGATTTTAAGCATAAGCAAATATCAGAGTAAAAGAGTAAGAATTTTTCTTTTTTACATCTCTTATGTCAAAAGAATGTTTTCCTTAGTAAAAATTTAACATGCATTTCAAACTAATTTTAGAAAATAGCAGTTTCTGAAACAATTGTAACATCTTTATATCAGAGGCAAAAGAAGCTCTGTATTAATTTGGTTTCTGGGGAGATGGTACATTTCTTATTACAGGCGTAGCATGTGCAGAAAAATCTGACAGGTGGAAAGAGTGAAACAGAACCTTAAAGGATCATCCTAACTATATTGGCAGCTGTCAGGTAGTTTCATGGACCTGAATCATCTCCAGGAATTGTATGTGGAGAGGTGACATGCTGTGCCCTGAGCTCCCTCTGCAGCATCCTTTTCCTTCCTGGTCAAGGACTCAGCCCACCTGAGAACCCAGATTCCAAAAAGTGACTTTTGTCCCACATCACCCTGAGCTCTGTGTAGTGCAGTTTAGAGACACAGACCCCTCTCTGAAAGAGGCAGCTGTTGTTGCTATACTGAGTTGTAAAAAGGACTATCAGCAAGAAAAAAAGCTGGGCAGTACTTGGGTTTGAGTTTGGTTTTTTTTTCAACTAGCAATTTCTCAAAGCACTAATGAGGCCAGTGTCTGCTGTTGATCAAAATGGTTCAGGGAAGAATATATCAGCGCACTTCCATTCATTTGTCTCTCAACAAGAGAAAAATCTGGCCCCACAAGTCCTCTTTGACCGTTCAGAAGCCGTGGCAGTGTTTAGAAACTGATTACATAATAATGATAATTACAGAAAAATGCCCATATGGCCATTTTTAGATCAATTTTGCTGCTGGTAATTATGGTAACTCCTGCTACAAACCTACCTTGTGTAGTCATACAAACTAATTAAAATGCAATTTTCACATCTGCAAATATTTTTGCTAATGGCTAAATTCAAATAGAGTTTCTTAGTGTACTACAAGGAATCCTAAAGCTTGGAGAACACATTATTGGATGCCCAGCTTGTATTTTAGGCCTTCCCACCACAAGATTTGTGTGTCTTTCAGCAAGTAGCCACTACCACACCTGCAAACCCATCTGGAAAAANAAAAAAAAAAAAAAAAAAAAAAAAATTGAAAAAAACCAATAAAAGCTTAACTAATCTTGGCAAATAACAGACAATATTTTCAAGTATTAGTGCTTCAAATGTAGAGGCTTAAAATATTCCTACTTTTCGGTAACTGACATATAATCTTTATTTATTTCAAATGCCAGGAGTTTGGTTTTAAGAAGTATTTATTCTCTGGCTATGGATTAGCTGTAGCTCAGGCCTGTGTCTGGAAGACCTATACCACACAGAAAACCAGACGCTGAGCAGGAAGCTGGCATAAACTCTGTGGTTGTAGACAAAAACTGGACAGAGGGATAAGGACTTTGACATTTTTATTGCCAACCAATAATTTGCAGGTTTCAGAGTGCACATACTACAAGTACAGCCACTGGAGGAATGAGTCTGATGTACTTCAGGCCAAAATTAGAGTTGATATATTCAATTCAATCAAGCTGAGACCCTGACGATATAGCCAAGATCCACAGTAACTATTGTAGACCAGACAAATTTAATATTCCAGTTTTCAGTTTTCTTTTTACAGGCTCACAGAATTAAAGGCCTGTTATAACCTTTAAAGAAAAGAGAGAGAAGCACATGTAAACTTCATTTTCTGATTTCTATAGCTGACAAGCAGGAAAATGCAGTTAATGAATATATTTTCAAGTTCTTGGATGTCTTCCAATTAAAGGTGCTATGTCAGTGCAAAATAATAAACAATGATCTGATCATTTTCTGACACCTCTGAGGACCACTCAACATGAGAAACAGATGCCCAGTTTGTGTTTAAACCCCATATAGAACCTAAATGGTTTCTTGGGAAAACAGGATAAGAAAATCCAAAGGTGGTTTGCTCTCCTGATATTATTCCTGCCCTATTAGAGTCTAGGAAAAAAAAAGGATACACATTGACCTAATTACGTCCTCCTAAGTGAAGCCAACTGTTAGATCAAATCCCAAAGTCTGGCCAATTTTACAACCCCTGAAAAGCCTACCAAGTATGCAACCAAATGAAAGTCAAGAGTTGTTCCCAAATGGATTTGAGGAAATTCACCACTATTCTAGTTACATAAAGTAACTATTATTTAACTTTACTATGCTCCTATCTTTCAAGCTTCTATTCAAACTGAATATTTTGCCCTTATTTTACTTCTGACATTGAGTAAATGAGCATTCAGAGAAAAATTTTCTCTACGTTCAATCTAATAATTAAGTTTTCCTGATGTCAGTATTCTCATGTGAAATATACTTCAGTTTCCTTCTCTTCCTGAACAGAAAGAGAAAGGTTTTGTCAAAGTAAAGCTGAGTTCTGATTGTCATTGTTCCTTCTTCAAAAGACAAGGTTGAAAGAAAAGTGAGTCATATGATAGATATAGATTCCAAACAGAGAATCAACTGGCCCAAGTTGATACTATCCATATGAATATTTATATTATCAATAGCAAAACAGGCAGTTGTTAATGTGTTTAAAAATAATGAATGAAAATCTTAGGCCATTTCAGCCCAAGTCAGTGCTTTTTCTTAAATTACCTTATTGTTTCTCAGCTGTGTTTGAATCTATTTTGTAGTTTTCAGTATATATTGAACTCATACATGCAGACGCACATATTCAATCTTGTTTTCTTTGTAAAAAAGGAAGAAACTAATTTCACTGGGTTAGAGATATGATATTCTTTCTCAAAGGGCTATATGAACTTGCAACCTGGTTTCAGTGATTCTAAATCCTAGTACCTGCAGTCCTGGTGGGTTGCACACTTTCTTTAAGAAAGAAATGTGTGGAAGGAAGACTTCTGAGGGAAATCACTACTACTTATCTGACTCAAACACAATTACTGTTATGTTCTAAACTTCTTTCCAGAAGAAAAAATATCCTAGCAGTGCAGCTGCTTCCTGTTACAGGTTTAGTGGTTCCTTAGTATGGACAGTGCAAAAAGAATTCAAGTTGTGCAAGGAACTTCTCAGAAGAACCATAAACTGTTTTGTAGTATGTCTCTCCCTACATTTTAGAGCATAGCTTATGAAACAGGTGAAAAAATAACATTGCACTAAATCCTCTTCTCACATTTCCAAACTTTGAGGCTTCCCCATCCTGTTTGTTCCCTTCAGTTCTGAGCATCTCTGTGTACCTAAGTTTTATTCCTGTTTTCATAAGCGGAAAGCACAGTAAATTAGCACTGTAAATGCCTTAGAAAATTGCAACCCCCCCCACTTTCAGCCTGAGAGGGAACTGAACCACACATGAACCTGTTAAATACACGGTCTAGTGAGTTTGCTGCCCTGTCTTAGATAAAATGGGCTGATTCAAGAAAATTATAATGATTTTCTCAAATGTTTTTTCCTTAAATTATAGTGGAAAAGAAAATTAAAGGACTGTTAAAGGTTATTTCTGATTGTTGTAGCTGCACTACAGCATCTTATTGGCCTTAGAGAAACCACAGCATTGGGAATGTAATCCCTGAGCATAAAAAATGTTGTTCATCTTAAAAGACTGGGAAAAAATGCATTATTACAAACTCCATGTTAATCTCTCTTCATGGTTAATTTCTTTAATGTGAGAAGACAAATATCAGTTTTGATAAGTTGCATAGCAGTTTCAGGACACCAGGGTTAAATAGCATATGGGATCCATCTTCTCCTGAAATATAACTTCCCTTCTAGCTAAATATTTTATGTTTGTATATGCCTTTTTTATAATTTTTCTCTGGTATTGTTTTATTTATTCTGGTAAACAAGAACAAAAACAAAACAAAACAAACAAAAAAAGCATAAAGATAAATGAAAAAGAAAGTTTAAGAAGTTTTTCAACAAGAATAAAGTCAGAATTTCCTTATAGTATATATATGAATCCAATTATGTTTACATACACTATCTCCTTCACATGTTCCTGGTGTCTTCACTTATATCATGGTCTGCTGATGCCCGGGTGATTCATAAGTAACTTGGTACAAATTATTTTCAAAGAGAGCTCAAAATAGCAATGCAAAACCTGGATCATATTATTACCAGTAAATTAATAAAAGCATTTTAAAGTCATTTCCCCTATAGCTTTCCATCAAAACTGTGTGATTTGGTTTTACTTTTTATTGTGCAGGTTAAATATTTGGGTTGACTTTCACATATTTAGGTTTTGTCAACAGCATGATTTATCTTTGTAAGACTGAGCAAAAATTACATTGATATTTCTACCTGCACGTAATAGATCTGTGACCTTCTTCACTTACATTTTTCCCATTAATTTATCATTCTGCAAACAATTTCTAACACCGCAAACTTCCAAGCAGCTTCAAAACATCTTATGAAAGAATCACTTTGCTACAAACCACTTAGCTTTGTTATAATGTAGCTTTTCTTACAAGTGGAAAAAAAAACCCTTTAAATAACATACTATACCAAGTATAAACCAAGCAAAGTTTTTTATTTGCCTTGATTGAACTAATATAGGATGATCTGATGCTACATAGGAGATATTCAGGGCAGGCACCATAGTTTCTGCACAGTTTGAAGCACAGAGTTGTCACCTCTTCCTGGAACAAAGGATTATGGAGAAAATCCAATCAGAATGGCCAGGAGAGTGGCACTTAGGTACTTTCCAATTCTCTTGTTTCTGATTGACATCTATTCAGAAATGGTAAATTGATAAGTTTCACGGAATCCCCACCCTTAGAACACCCTTTGCTTCTCACTCTAAATTTGCTTTCAGGGCTCCTTCTTTGGTTTCATTTTCCTTCAAGTCCCTAATGCAACATCTGGAACTGTTTTGGCAAACCCACTCACAGGCAAAGTCTCACAGAGTTTTTAGGGGTTGGGCAGCACATCTCCATTAACTCTGTAAAGTCCTGAGCATAACTTTGCTGATAACTGGGGACATACTGAGGTGCTGCTAAAGTAATTGTCAGAACTCTGTCTAATTTCAAGGACATAATATTTCCTTTATGATTTCTCTCAGAGAACCACTTGGATGTAACTAGTCCACTTCAATGAGAGTAGAACAGAATAAAGACAGAAAGCTACAACTTAGCAATGATTATAATGCTTCCCTTGATAAAAAATTAAATAAGAATATTTTCTCAAACTTAAAATGTGCTTCCAAAATAAAATGCATCTTTTGCTGTTTTTTTGCTTGAGTATGGTAGATCAGGTCTGTACTATGTCTCATACAAGCCCTAGTAATACCGGTAAGTGTCATAGTTCAGAGTATTTAATTCAGAGTATCTCTTCAGAAAATCTTTTTCTTTATCTTTGCCTTTTGTTGATAGAAATATCTTTAGAGTGGACAGGAACGGACAAACAGGAGATAGGAAAGAAAATATCTTTTTCACTATCATCCAGCTATATTAACCTTGAAAAACACTTTCAAAAATATTTTTGTAAACAGCGAATTTTTGCTGTATTGAGTGCTATTTTTTCATCCTAAGAAAGTGCAGACAAAGCAAAGAAGATACTCATGGAACATTTGGCAAAGGCCACAACTGGAATATGTTTCTATATGAGCATTACTTGTGGTCTTCACATATACATAATGGACAAATCTGCAAACCATTTGAAAATAAAATATTTCTTTTACAGGAAGGAAATATTTTTTTAAAAAATTTTTTTCTCATTACTTGTGTTCTAAAGCAGTTCCACAGGAGCATAATGGACGACTGACAAGAAGGACTGTAAACATGTTCAGTTGACTTGTGTAGGAAAGGACACATCATGCTAATCACTCTTTATTCCTGTGTGTTTGATAACATATATGTGTAGGTAAAACAGGCCTGTGACAGGCTTAGAGACACCCTCTTGTACTTGAGATTCCCTGATGCACAAAAGATCAGAACACAGTGGTAACTCTAACCATGTGGGTCCCTGATGGACAGGCAGGAGGAGTCTAGCACAGACTGAGTGCTTGGTCCGTGTCCCCACTTGTGTACCTCTGCCCGGGTGCTGCTCTCATTGGCAAGGTAATGAAAATAAATTTTCCTTTTTGCATTTCAGCTGTGGATTTGTGATTGTTGCTGAGTCCTGCCTGTGCTAGCACACACAAGTACATGCATTTAAAAAGTCTGCTTTCTTGAAAGTGTTCTTTTAGTAAGCCAGTGGTAAAAAAACCCATTTGAGTGGCAGAGAGAAAAAAAAAACTGGTTGGTTGTTTCCTCCCAAATTTGCCCTAAACCATGACAATTGTGAAAATATATTAAATGAAATAACAAAACAAATAGCATCCAAGAAAAATGTTGCATGGAAAAAAAAAAGAAAAAAAAAAGCTTAGTAGTATTGATTTATTGTCTTATCTATCTCAATATCCAGTACAATTTCCTGGATATACTGTGTGATGTAAGGGAGATCACAATCAGATCCCAAAGCTTTGCATCCCTGAAAGCTCCGCCGTCAGTGATCAGTAATGGTAACTCACCTGCATCTCTTTTCAATAGTTTTTTATAACAGTATTGTGAGCATGTTTTGGAGGTTTTAAAGGCTTTCCAATGTGAAGAAGAAGTCAGCCATCTTTCGCAATCCCAGCTCCCTGCTGAACACTAGACTAGAAAGGTTTTCAGGGAGACCTATTAATTTCACAGCTTAGGCTTTGCCTACAGGTGTTAATTTTAAGAAGATCAGATCTCTTCCCTAGGAAAAGCACCTAAATTGGACTTACAAGTGCTTACATTAGGGATCTACATTAGAAACACAGGAGGAAGGCCTCTGCCATTACTAAGAATACATTTTTGTCCTCCCAGAAGACCCTTAATCAATGGGATGATGCTTGATCTGCCTACTTCTTTTGGCTCTCTAGTGAAATTTAGAAGGATTATATCTTCCAGTAATCATGTGCCTGAGATTTCTGTTTCCCTAACTCAGCCAAAAGCTAAGACTTCTTATGTCTTAGGGCTGTATGGGTCAGTTAAGAAACACTAGAAGCTAAATATGACCCCTATGAGCACTAGTTTGGGGGAGAATGTATTCAAAATAGTAAAACATGGTCCTTAAAAATAATTATTGTTTAGAAAATTCAAGAAATAATAAGCTTTACATTTTATAGAGGGACTTTCTCCAGGAGTGTTAATGTTCAGCTGAAGTAGGTCTTTTATGTCAGCTACAGCATTTGCCTACTCAGCATCAAGCTGTATAATTTGTTTAGTACAGTATTTCTGTTCTTCTTTGTTAGTAATTAGAATTAAAGATCCTAAGACATACAAGTCTTCTTGTCCACTTCATTTATTAATAGACAGCTGTCCAAATGAACATTATTAGTAATTTATTACAAGAACATTTAATACATCTTAATTGTGATATTAAGTGTTAGTTTGTAACAACCAAGTAATGCATGAATAATACAGCATATTCATTTAAGGATATTTTCACTACCAAAATAATACAGAACTTTGCAAAAGGAATCCCAACCCTGCTTCAAACGTATCATTACATGAATATAGAAGTCATTTTAAAATACAAGAAAATCTAATCAGTTAGAGATTTTATATGTTTAATAATTACATTTATTTCTTAACTATACCTAACAGAAGAAAAGCAAACAAACAAGAAAAAATACCAACTTCTATTAGATATTTTTGAGCAGTGCATATTGCAATCATGTTTTTAAAAAATCCTACAAAAATCCCCAAACAGTTTGAAAAGAGAAAAAAAATATGACTGCAAAGCAAAGACATAAACACTAATAGACAAATATGCCCAGTTTTCTGTAGTTAATGTCATGGTTTGGATTTGTTTTTTTAGAGCATATATAGTGAGTGTTGTTGTAGGACTTTTACCACAAGGTTTGCCTATGTGAAACCCACAAACAGATTTCAATAACTGTTCACAACTTCAGCTGTGACTTGAAAAATAATATTATAATGAGAACTGCAATAAATTGCAGCCATGATAATGAGGGAAGTGCTTATAAATGGTAAGGTAATGTGCCAGGAAGGGGTGACAATATATGAACATATGAAAATTATTTAAAGAAAATACATTGTGTAATAAACTGTGTTTTGATTTATTTTTTAAAATCAATAGCCAACACTCAGTAAGGAATTGCATTATGTCTCAGTCTGGAATTCACCTTTGTTAACTTTTGCAGCGTCAAGGACTGCTGGTGGTGCCCCCTTCCAGCATGCTGTTCTCCTTTGGAATCCATCCCTATCTGATATCTGTGAGTGAAACTGCTGAATTTCTCACACTGTATCAATTTACATCAGCCACAGATCTGATAGCAGCTCTAGCATGGACATACTGGATGAGTTTGGAAGGAGACAATTCCTCTGCCTTCTTATCTCTGTTTACCCACAGTATCAAGCCGAGTCTGAACCTGACTACTTTTAAACTGTGAAATTCTGTGGTTTCCATCCTCTGTGACATCCATAATGAACCATAACCGACTCACCTGATTCCCTTTCCTATTAGAATTCAAAGCAAGAAAGAACAGTAATATCCATGTGATCACACACAGTCTCACAGCACACTGACACACAACTCTAGCAGGGAAGTGATGAGAAGGTTTCATCAGAAGAGTAGGCCCTGATAAGGTCGTTAGCTACCAATATTGGTGAATTTTACAGGAGAACTGCCAGTGGAAGTGTGCATTAATCACAGCTGTCTTTCTAAAAACCTGTGAGATTTTCTGAATGATTTTGTACAATCCATTGTATTGTAGGCTTTTGTTTTTCCAGTAATCTTTGCAAATGCTTTTCCTTGATCTAACAAATAAAATTAATTAGAACATGACAACTCAATGCTGCCAAGGTTGAGAGAGATCACAGAGATTCAGAAGAGAATGTATCTTGGCTGTCATGTAAAACAAAGTTCAGAATTGGGTTTGTAATTGAAATTAAATGGAAATGTAAGCTTGATCCAAAGTCTCACTTTGGAAATCTGTGATTTATTATGAAATGTGGACTTTTAATTGGCATTTTTTTTGCAGATATTTTGCATGACTTTGTTTCTTCTATACTGATTCTGAATAATATTTTGAGGGAAAAAAAAGGAAAACCAATTGTTAAGTCAGACTTTTTTCTATTCTCTTTGCTTTAAAATCTACTTAAACCCATTAATATAATTACAGAATTATTTATGTTGGAAAGGACCTCTCAAGATCATCAGCAGCAACACTTCTGCTCAAACAGGGTTAGCTGTAACAAGTTGTGTAGGACTGCATCCAGCTGGGTTTTGAATATCTCCAGAGAGATACATTCAGACATCTATCTATATATAAACAATTATAGTATATATTTATATCTATAATATATATGTACATAGTATATGCAGTGATAAAAGTTTCTATATCATTAATTATGTAGAAAATATTCTCTTCCATTCTTGCTTTTGTGCAAAGAATTTGGAACAATTTTGAGTTAACAAGATTGACTCAAAATGCAGAAATATGTAAGAATGAACTCTGAATCACGTCCAATTTTCTCACACATATGTCAACTTGAGGGGAGTTATATAATTTGACTGTCTAAAGTCTTCCAGTCTCCAGAATTTGATTTCTTAATACTGACATGCATTTATACTAGAAATAAAGAATTATGAAACTGCTTTATAGAGTTTTACAAATATCAGGGGTTTAAAACATTTGTGTCTGGCTATGTCATTGATGTCCAGCACTTTGTCCTTCCTCACAAATTGCAATCCACCTTGCAGCACTGCAGAGAGATGGGGCATTGCAGCCATTTTTTGCTACTTTCTGACTGTATCCATAGAACTTGGAGATACCTGCCCTACTCACACTGGGACTGGCACATGCCTGGAGTGCAGTGGGAAGTGCTGACCCAGCTTGTGATAGTCAGAGCTGTGTAAACAAGCCACTGCCTAACGTGGCACATGTTTCCTGTCACCTGGCTGGAACTGAGCACAGTTATCCCAGGAATCTCAAGACCATGCTGCATTGCACTCTGAAGCAAGACACCCTCCCACACGGCTGTAGAGTGTGAGCTGTGTGATACACACTGGACTGTCATCCCTAACAGATCCCCCCTCCCTCCCTTTTGAAGCCCTCTCATTTCTGCAACTGTGAAAAAACTCCTGTGTGGGTGGTGCACAGAAAAATCCTCCCAGACACATGCCAGTGATTGCTTTATTGTTTTCTGTAGGACCAATTGCATGCTTAATATTATACCATCATTTCTTCCAATTTAGTGTTACACTGCTTTTCTTCCATTATGTTTAATAGTGCAAAAAGATTCAATCCGAATTACCATAACCATTTTGCTCTAACACTGTTTTATTAGAATAAAATAAATTTCTCATTCTTTTCATTCACTACAGGCAATCAGTAGGATTCATGTGACAAAACATAAGCATCTGTAATATAGATTTATGCTTTTGAAATAACTGTCTAGCTCTCTTTCACAGCTGGTAGGGAGACACAGGGTTTTCTGAGGAGCAATCTATTTTATCCTAAAACAGATATCTATAAATAAGTCAGATGAGCTACATCCTGAGAGTTGCCCTTTTTCTCTGCTGACTAAAAGCTCAAAAGCAGACAACCACATTGCAGATGCCCAGTCAGAACAGATCAATTGCATCATTTCTCTCCACAGCTTCCCCATGTCTTTTTTGCCAGTTCTCCTTCCTCAAAGGAGCAATACTCTCCCTTGCATGTGCATTATGACCAGTAAAGAAACAGAAACAACAAGCCTAACAAATAAAGCAATGTAGAACAAATCTCAGTGGTTAAAATAGGAAATTTAGGAATTAAAATAGGAAATTATGTTTAGGGAAATATTCTAAGCAGATATTTGAAATTCCTTCTTTAATACTTCAGTCTTCACAGTGTCTTTGATACTGATTATACTCCCTAAACACCACTCGCATCACTGAACAGTTGAACATTTAACATTGAATGCATGAGAGATCAGTGTTAGATCCACAAATTCCACTTCTATCTCTGACTGCCACAGTAACTACAGCTAGGTTATGGAGTCCTGAACAAGGAATTTTTTTAATGATCCCCTTGACTCAAACATCTTTCTTCTTTTTTAATAAATAGAACTAAATGTTATGTTTTTTCATTTTACAAGTACTAATGCACTTCATCACGTGAACCAATTCCCAAGAAAACTACACACATAAATGTCCCTCATTATATGGACAGATTTGCGAAAAAAACAATAATAAACAAGCTATGAACTTTTGGTAGAGGCATGTTAACACAACGTTCTCTTTCTTATTGTAATGATTGTACTCAAACCTTCTAATTTCTTCAATATTTAGAGATACTTCATTTCCTAAACACTTGAAAAAAAATCTGTATGTGGCCTGCAAGATAAGTATGTGAACTTCAGTACACAATGTATATTTGAAGAAGGACTTTTCCTCTATAGAGAGTGTCATGATATTTTTAATATGTCTATAAAACCTGAAATATGTATCACTCTCCAAATAAATGAAGTGATAGACTCATCAGAAACAACAACGTCTTTCAGGGACTAATGCATTTTTATTTTATGAGTTTTATAAGGATGCAAGTAACAGAACAACATACAAAGATTATTTCTTAAAACATAATACCTGTGTTTGATAACCAAAAAACCATCCATGAGAAATCATTGCAGCTAGAACTTTCACAGAGATAGAATAAAGCAAACAATATATAGATCCTTCTGACATTTTCAAAGCATGGTTGTCTCATGTTTGGAATGATAAACATTTAGATTTGTGTTGTAATGTTTTTGAAGTAAAGCTTTTGAATCTGGGTGCCAAAGATACTGCATTGACCTATGTCATGTCTAATACTGATTAAAGGTTGTACAAATAGACTCTGAATCTAACAGCAAGATATATATTGACATTTTCTAATACGGATAGCAATGCTGCCAGCTCTGGCTGTTACATCTCACAAACTGAGGAAAGGTCAGTGCTGGAGGGGTGTTTCACCTTTGCATGCAGTGGCACAAGTGATGCAGCAGCTGACACCTCGGGATGACTCAGCCCTGAATCAGACCTCTGCACACCCCTAAATTGACCTTGCCCATGTGGAGCACCAATTACAGATGTAAAGCTGGGCTCATTGTAGTCAGCTGAAAATCATGTGGCACTTTCCACAGGTATTTTAGGGGTGTGATGTGAATAAAGGAACCACAGAGAAGCATGTGCATGCTCTGCTCTAGGGGAATATCCAGGACAGTGAAATGTATTCCCTTAGAGCTACCACAGCATCTTTTTTTTACCTATGTGCTAATCCTAAAGGATTTGATATGGTTACTGGCTTGTGACATAACTTCCTTTTAGGTAAGATGCTGTTCTGACAAGAGAAGGAGAACACAGCATGTGTACAATCCCCATCCATGGACAAGAGAAGACAGACTTTGTGATTATTCCAAAGGGGAATCTTCTTGCCACCTTTACTCATATGCAATGAGGCATATGAAATACTAATTTACAGCTACATCATAAATCCCTTGTTGGCATCACTGATAATTGTTCACACATGTTCACTACTGACAGCAATCCTTTGCTTGGATTGCCCATATGGTTACTACCAAAAAATAAGAACTTTAAAAGGATAGTAATTTTCATATCTTCAAATTTTGAAAAGTCTTTATTTATAGGATTAAGTGTATTTAGTCTCAGTCAGCATACATTTCTACATTTCTGGATGCAGGAAAAATTAGTTGGTATACTTTGAATTTAAGGGAGGGTGAAAAAAAATGTTTAGCAATTTCCAACATTATAGATTCACCGGGCTATGTTTATATCAAACAAAGAACTTTTTACATAAAATAGACTTCTTATTTATTAATAAAGGCTGCAGAACTTGTTGTGCTACTCAAGTTCTCTGTTGACTGTTTTTGAAGTTTTTTCAAGTCTACCTTTCAGGGAATTATTAATACTTTACAGTAACTTCTACTTTGCATACTGTAAATATTGATATGTTCTTTCTCCTATCTTCTGTTAATGTCATCAAGTGTGTATATTTACATTTAGTCTAGTTGGAACCTGACCTTAATTAAGGTGTCTAGGTTTTAATGTAGCACGGTAGTATCTTCAGTATGAACAGAATTATAAAATAAACACTGAGATGACAATGCAATCATAAGTTTCTGGGAATTGGTAAAATATGTATTTTCTTCTTCTCCTTTATTAAATACCATTTCTCACACTTCTGTTGCTATCCTCAAGCACATATGGAGGTTAAAGGATGCTCTACAAAGTTACAGTGCTGTACAGATCAATGGATTATGTGCTTTTCCCTGCTTCTTCTCCTATACCTCTAGTTTTCTCCTATAATAATCAATGAAATTATGCCAAAAGAAGAAAAAATAGAAATTATGTCATAATAATTTCTTCCATGTATTAAGTCTTTGTGTGTACACACCTAAGC
The DNA here is from genome assembly GCA_013397195.1 of Hylia prasina. NCBI lineage: Eukaryota > Metazoa > Chordata > Aves > Passeriformes > Sylviidae > Hylia > Hylia prasina. Next base: position 430,351 of record VYXD01002850.1, read on the forward strand.
CTTTCTTTTTTGCTATTGTGGGAAGAGTAAATCTGTATTTGACTTCAGACCTTTCTGAAAATTGAGCTGACCTGGAATCATAGGTAGGTAAAGCACAGTAATAATAGAAGTTGAAAATCAATACACTCTTTTACAGGGTCATGCTGAAGTCATTTTTGTTTCAATGATAAAATGATATTTGGATTTTGTAAGATTTCTTTCTATTGCCAATTAACTTCATAGTATCCTTGTGTCACAGTTGAAAAAGATCCTGACAGTGACTTTTAAAATCTGAGACAACATAGCAGTTACCAAATAACTTTCTAATATCAAAGTATACTGCATAACTGTGCATATTTTATGCATTTATACCTAGTTGTAGAACACTAAAAATAAAAAAAAAAAGTTAGAAGGATAATGTATGCCCTATAATACATGTTATTTACTTTTAAAACATTTTGCTGACTTCTTAATGTGAATAGTTTGGAATAGCTTGCTGAAGAGAATATTTGGAAAATAAAACATATTTTCTAGAAAAACCACAGCAAGTTGAAAATACCCCCAGAAACAGGGGTTTCCTATCAGCTATCCTCACTGTGTGTCACATCTGAGTAAACTTAGAAGAGGAGGTATGGTAATGTCTCATTCTTAAATATCTATCAAACAGGATTCTAGCAAACACCTTCACAGACGCACTGAAGTTTTCTAACACAATACAAACTCCTAGGATTTCCAGTCGTTCTGCATAACTTCTGGGCATTATAAAGACTTCTAGCCTTCTGATTTTCAGTGTTATAAGCAGAAATACTGAAAGTGTTGTGACTTGTAAAGACATTTTCTTTTCTAGTAACAATAGCCCAAATGCTTCAAAATATTTCTTACTGCTGCACATAACACAGCTCTCTTCTTGGTTTTGTTCCCTTCTAAATATGTGGAGATCATATCCCCTTCTAAATATGCAGAGATCATAATGAGGTAAATTTTCCTATTTATTCAATATGTCTAAATTTATATTTATTAGAGTTATAAATACAAATGAGATTAGGCATGTATGTTGTGTTCTATCAAGAGTGAAGGGGATTTGGGATTTTATTGATGTCCAATATTATTTTCTTGTGTGTTTGTTGCCAATGTCAGAAGTGAAGAATTACATTAAAACCATAGTATATCACACCATTGAAAAAATTAGTGCCTTGATTAAGATGAACCAGGAACAAAATCTGTTTATTAGGATGATTAATTAATAAATATACTTAGCCCAGAAAAGTGACCAATAAAAATTATTTCCTTTGTCATTCTTGGATTTCCCTCCAAGTGGGCAAAGAAAAGTCAGCAAAAAATATCCACAAAGACAAATTGAAGCATATATTTTCCCTACTTTATTTTTCAGCAATTCATCTGTGAAATTGCAAAATAAGAATCAAAATAAGAAGCAAAATACTTTAGCAGCAAAATACTTTAGTTTCAGCAACTAGATAAGCATTACTCACAGGTGTTTTATACAAAATTTTAATGCTGATATCATTCTTGCCTTTATTGACCATCCCACTTCATTTAGCAGAAACAGACAATTCTGAACCAACAAATTTTGGCCTTTTTTCTACCGCCATTAAACTCCTGTGGTTTCAACTGACAGCAGAATTTGTAACTGATGATGAAAGGGAGTACCTTGCATTTTCTTGTCATAGTTTTCCACAGTAGTAGCACTTGAAAATATCCACAATTTAAGCTTTAATTTGCAGGGAAATGTGCTATCTTCAAATTTATTTTGTCTATGGTAATAACTACTTCAGACCTGTGCTTGATTAAACCAGAAAAAATAGACCCAAATCCCACATTCTACTGTCATTTTTTTTCCCAATCACATTCTTCATCTCTGTAAGCACTAAGGATTTAAATAACTATAAAGAAATATCAGCAATGGAAAGAAATGAATGAGAGTCAAGTAGAAAGAGTTTTGAAAGGACTCTGTAATACAGAGTAGTGCAGTGGCTTTGGCAAAAGTTTTGTGGTAGGTTTTTTGGGGGTTGTATGGATTTTGGGGGTTTTGTTGTCATTTGTTTGATTTGGTGTGGTTTGGTTTGGTATGGTTTGGTATGTGTATTTTTTGTTCTTAGTAGGGAACAGTCAAAACTGTTTCCATTTCTGCCTGGGACTGTGTAATTTTGAGACTAGCAGAGGCTGAATAAGCTGCAATTCTCAGCACTCAGTGTACCTACTTTCAAAAGGACTGGGTTTTTGTATGTTGGGGTCGATAATTTTTCATTGTCTCCAAACACTGGACTTCAATCAAATTGATGTGTTTTGCTTCACCTCTGAACAACTCTCAACATTTTCTACCAATATTATGTGTTACTCTCATATCTGAGGGAAATCAGTTTCACAAGAACCATACAAAAGCCAGTGTGAATTTTAAATCCCTTTTTGACCTTTCTCAGTCCTTTCTTTTGTGACTTCTAACAGCCAATTTTTTTTTTCTTTCTTTTTCTTTAAGAAGGTGATAGATTTTTTTTTCCTACATTATAGTCCTGAAAGTTTGACAAGCTCGCTGCATGCAGTACATGTCTAGTGGTACCTATCATCACAAATCAGAAATCTGTAAGTAAATCAGAGTCAGTCTTACATTATATAATTTTTTTTCATATTATCTGTTATAAGCTGGATCTTCAGCCTAGTGCTACATAGATTTCTATTTCATAAAAGAGAAATAAAGAAATACATTATTTAAACATTTCAATTGTCAGACAAACATCAAGTCCACCATCTATAACTTGAAAATACAGGTTAATATGTTTTGTGTTTGCTTGCTTTCATGGAATTGTTTTATTGAATCAAAATCTCATAAGCCCTTTGATATGTATCACAGTGTATAATGGTTTTTATTGTTCTGTAACTTATTGTCAATATGAAATTCAAATGTCAGGTCTATGAACTTGGAGAAGCAGTCAGCTGTAAAAGTCATTACTCCCAATTTTATCTGAACAGGGGGAAAATACAGTTTACTTTCTCATCTTTACTTACAAGGAAACTATGAATTTGTTCTGCCCACACACTGATCCACAATACTAGAGTAAAAAATGTATTTGTGTTTTTATATTTGGTTTCATAAAAACCAGCACCTCATCATTCATTTGTATTTGGCCTCTTAACTACTCATTTAAATAGTAAAAAATGCATTTGACATTTTTTAAATTGTGAATTTAAAAATTCACAAAGGTGAATTCATTATGTCTCTCTCATTCAGATTATAAAATATTATTCACTGTTTTTGGAGTAGTGCTTATCTTGGGACATTACTATTTCTGTCATTTCTTCAGGACAAGCTGTTAAGAGGAAATTACCTGATTTCTTATTCCAAAAGGATTGTTTATTTAGTACAGGGGAAAAGGTGTTTCAGAAATGTCACTAAAGGAAAAATATGAAAGCTATGAGGTTGCATAGTGATGCCATGGGCATAAATGCAGCTTTGTTGTCAATGGTTATATAAAAAAAAGAAGCATGTTGGGTTCATTGACAAACCACACACAAATTAATAGAACAGACAATTAGTGAAGTATCACTTTACTTTTAAAGAGTCTTTTTGATGTGGATGATACCAAGCTTCAGTAAACATGGGAGAAACTCTGATGTTTGCATAAACTAAGTCCTCAAAGCAAAACTGCAGTCCGGAATCTTCAATCTTGAGGTTATTTACCTGATTTTTCTCCACCCTTTGTGAAGGATTTCTATAAATGGCATTACATAAGGAAAACACAGATTCTGAACTAATTGTTGCCACTTACAAAGATGAAACAGAACTGTCTAAAAAAAAAAAAAAGTACTGCCTTTTTCAAATGTGTGTGTTCAAAATTACACTGATTCCCTTGCAAGAACTGAGCACACTTTTGTGCCTCTTAACACTTCTTGCAAGTGAATTCATGGGATTTTCACAAACAGTAAAGATGGCTAGGGCATTAATTCCCGAAGAAAATAACCTGTGGCAAATGTAACTACAGAGTGTGTCATCCATGAAGCTAAGAGATTTTTCTGTGAAAGTTTAGCCCATCATATAAAGGATATTTAAGAGAAATTAGGACAAAATGACATCTATAATAAATTATTACTTATATTTTCTAGCAGATAAAAGGTCACAGAAATCTGTTTTGTCTGAGGCAGAATGGTGATCCATTTTTTCAAGTGAATGGCAGCCCATTTATACACTGTTACAAAATACTGAAATAATCAAACAACTTCCCTTTTCCCTTTATATGCCATAAATGTACATCAATTTTCACCTAATGTGTGAACAAGAAATTATTATGTTTACAACAAAATGACAGTTTGTGGGACAGGTAGAAATGTATAGGAAAATATCATTGGGTTTTGAGGAACTGCTGGATTGAACAGCAATTTTGCTTTTCCATCATGGATGGCAGAAGGAAGGAACACCTTTTTTATCTAATTTTCAGGAAATTTGAAAATTACATTTGAAAATGATCTGATTTTTTTTTAATCTTATGGAAAACCCAAAACTTCATATAGCCTAAAAGATCCATGTAACATAATAATAACACAATTACAATAAGAATGTCACACTCTAAATTACTTTAAATTACCAAAGAGCAATAGTTCTGAAATAAAAGTCATAGAATCCTGCTTGTTTGAAAACTTGACTTTTCATTTACATTTAAAAAAACCCACATCATAATCTTCTATAATTCTCTTATTTTTTTCATCTGGTTTAATCTATCCAATAAATTTTAGTCACTTGTTTTCCCCCTAAGTTTGCTACTGGTGAAAGCTATTCCATTCCTCAATACTTTTCATGTTGAGTACTATTAAAATAAAAAATGAACAGTACTTTATGAATCAGGATGAGTGGTAGTCATCTTTCAGACTGTCAGCTTGAATAATGGAAAATCAAGGGTTGTCCATTTTGACAGATGCAAAGAAAGCTGTGGAGATTTTGCACATTAGCTAAATAACCAAGATAATCAGTAGTGATTTTTTCTTTTTTTTCTTTTTTTTCCCCAACAAGGATTAGGTGGAAATAATGAAGAAAAATCTGGCTTACTGTTCATTTGCTCAAAGCCTGAAAGCCAGACTGAAGCTGTATAATGACTGGTATTATACTCAAAACTGATGTTTAATGTTTTAGTTATATTTGAAAACTGTCCACAGAACCTTTGGCAAGATAATGAAGCTGACCTGGCAAATATCATTTAATTTTTATTTTTTACCAGCTGATGCAACAGAGTTTAAGATAATGAAGAATTTGGATTCAAAAATAAACTAAGAACATAGAATCAATCATAGAATCATAGAGTCATAGAATCATAGAATCTATGGCTTGTGTTGGAAGGGACCTTAAAATTCATCTAGTTCCAATCTCCTTGCCATGAGCAGGAACACCTTTAACTGGAATTCCTCAGAATTCCATCTAACCTGGCTTTGAACTGTTCCATGGATGGGGTATCAAGATCTCCAGGCAATCTGAGTCACTCTCCCCACCCTCACAGTCAAAAATATCTACCTAATAACCAATCTAAACCTACTCTCAGTTTATAACCAAAAGTTCATAATCTGAAAATTGTATATAAATTAAAATACATCCTAATCATATGTCTCTTTTGCACTAGTTGCATATCTATAGTAATGCAACTGCATGTCTTTTAAATATCATGCGTTAGTATGCGTTGTGGTGAAACACTTGAGTAATTTTGTTTCAATAGCTACTTTCAGAATTCACCTTAGGTGAAAAATGTAAAGTTTCTAGTTTCTTTGAAGTAATAATTGAAATGAGGGCAATGTTTCCCTGAATGTTATTATGTATTGTGTGTATTAAATAAAAAATAAATGTTAAATTATCCTGCAGAAACTAATTACACTGTGCTTCACAGAGACCCAAAATATTATGTTTTTAGTGAAAGGACAGAGATGGAAGTACTATCAGCAATTATTCAGTTCTAAAATCGTATAGATCTCATCCTTTTTCTCTCACTCAAAAAACCCAACCAAGATTAAATAAATTTCCTAGAGCTTCCGGTAACACTTTGATTTTACCCATGGGCATCCCAGTGTTTGAATCCGAGGCAGAACAACAAAAAGGCCATCAGGATAACCACCTAGAGATGAGCACCAGGTTCAAGGCACCTAGAAAGGGCCTCTATACTGCAGCACCACACCTAGAACAGAAGTCTCCATAAACTACAAATTTGGAAATGATGATTCAAGTATAAGACTCATTACATAATTTTCTATGTATTGAAGTTTACACTGTGGTCTAGAAAATTCCACACCTTCCACGCAGAATTGAGTCATGATTCTTCCTTGTTTATTGTCTTAATCCAAGCCAATTATTTCACAAGGCAAATAAAGCTTTCAGAGCTGATACACAAAATTACTCCTTTGCCTAAATGAAAGGCTTTGATCACAGATCACCTGCAGTTTTTTGGGATTCTCTAATCCCCAGTGTGTAGTGTTGAAGACTGGTCCTTTCATAATCTGTTCTATCAAAGCTGTTAATTTTGTGACTATTTACTAATTCTGAGAAGTCATGTAAACACAGAGGTTATTGAGTAACTCATATCTCAGCACACTTCTGGAACATGTTTTTATAGAAGTTTATTAAAAACTGTAGAAAATATTAAAATGCTTTGTCCCCTTAAAAAACTATACAAAATCTGTAAAAAGTAAATGACTGTGCCATAATGTGTTATATACAGCAGAATCCTTTTTATAGTTGTGGTAAGCTTTTATATCATACAACATTAATTACTTGGTGTATTTTTCATTCTCCTATGGGAAGACATTGCTTTCAAACTTCAAAGATAACTACTGCTTTTGAACATGCTATATTTAATTTCAAAACTTTAAATTGTATAAACTATGTCAGTGACCCAAAGGCTGTTGATGTCCTAGATCCATTTGCACCTTCCTCACACAGAACAAAATTCTCTCTCTAGGGCTAGGAAAAACTACCATCATATATAGCAAATTAGGACCTTGGAACTAGATTTATCAGAATAACAATTGAGATTCCTGTCAATTATCCATTAACATAGGCTCCAGTACTACTCTGACAGCTCCAAAGTCATCTTCACTGTAAAAACGTACTTAAAATCACAATTTTTTTTTTAAAGAAAAAATAGTCAATATGTCTTCTAGAACAACCTTTTCTTCATATATCTGTAGTCATTTTACTACAAAAATAATCTTAGGAGCATAAGATAGGTTGTTCTTAATAGCTTCTCTCTTCCCTCTTTGCCTTTCCTGGATAACAATCTATTAATTTTTGCATATACTGTAAACTGTTATTTGAGGTTTAGAATACATATTGCTTATGAAGTTGTCATTGAAGTTTAACTTCATTTAGTTGCATTTAAATAATATTTGAAATCAGAACCCAAACAACATTAAAATGTGTATTTGAACAAAGAATTCCTTTTCATAAGATCAAACATTCTTGGGCTCAGTTTACACTACTTTATACAATTTGATGAAATAAGGATTTTTGGTTTTTTAAAGCTAAAAGGAAAAAAAAAACCAAAGGTATTTCAAAATCTTAAATAATCAGGAGGAAAGAAAAAGCCCTGTTAATATGATGCTGTGAAGTGGATTAAAATACAAAAAAAAGTGCTAAGGATGGGCATGCAGTTTCATTGTGAATAAAGAAAAACAGTATTTAGCTTCTGAGGCTTTGAAAAAAACCCTTTTTTGAAAATTTGGATTTCCTGTAAATAAAATCCAGAAAGTGAAACAGAGTGGTTTTTCTAAACTGATGATCTTGCTTGCATTAATTTGGGCATGTGAATACACAAACAGAGGCTCATCTCAACATTTAAACTATAGGATAAACATTTTGCTTCATATTTTATGTTCTTGCAATGGAAATAACACATGAATTGTATTGTCCCACATTTACAATTCTGTGTTCATATTCTAAATATATAAATAATTCCCTAAAGGTCCAGTGGATGATCCATGCACTTAAAGGCAAACGTCTGAGCAATGTAGTTATTGTGTTTCAGTTGGAAAACACAAAAGAATTTCTCATGGAGTCATGTCTATAAGAAATTTAATTTAAGTAACAGAATAACGACATGAAGTATACATCTTGCTCCACAAAAAAATTATCTTGGGTGGCATCATGAAGAAGCACAACTCACATAAAATGAAATAGCCTCATATTTCATTAAAAGATACTAAATAGCAGAGCATAATAAAAAAAAAATATATATATATCTAAATACTACAGGCCCAGACCACAGTAGTACTTCACCATGAATATAATTCTTATTAATCTAAATGCTCAACTAACTGCTTAATTTGATCTAATATTTGATTGGTCTAAAGACTACAGTATACCGGTTAAATATATAATTGTGTCTTCTACAATAGTACATTAAATATCTGTTTATTTACTTTATGAAGAGATAACTGTCTTGATTTAAATTTTAATACCTTTTGCACAATGCTCTCTCCAGAAAAGCTCTATTATATGCATCATTTCAATAGAATATTTCTTCTTCAATATATATGAAGGCAATCTTCCTGATCCTTTAGACAAATTAACTTGGCCTCTGACTCTGTGGCACAGTCCTTTGAATCAAGAATTTCATTGAATTCATCATTGAATGATGGCAGGGAAATGCCATCTGCAGTTTGCTCCAGTGAACTTCTTACATGAAGGATCAAACCCATCACACCTTTCCACTGAATAACAATTTACTGAATTGTTATGAAGAGAATTTCATTTCATATCACATTGATGAGGACTTTTCTTTGGACAAAATACAAAAAAATCTTCAGGGTATTATGAGACAGCTGCATTCAACAGACAAGAGTACTTATGAGCCTTAGCTTATGTTTTAACACTAATGAATTTGGGCTATCTCCTTGTTGATGTTAGTAAGGAAGACTGTGAGACACCTGAAAGGAATCTTATTTTAAAAAGTAATTTAATAAGGAACTTGAGAAATTGAGGAAGGTGTATTAGATTGACAAGGGGAATTCCACATGTAAAACATCATCCAGAAAAGTTTAAATGAAACCAGATGGTGTGGTAAGGAAAGGGGGAAAGAAAAAGGAGGGCAGGAAAGGCAAGTAGGGTCATGAGTAGTCGTTCTAGGACCATAAAATAAGGACTAAATGACAAAAAGAAAGGAAAAGTTGACTGTTCTAAGTATAATCTCAAGCATACTTGCTATTTCTTTGCAATGTATTGCACAATTCCAGCCCTGTTCTTTTACCTAAGATGAAACAACGACTCAAACATCACAACAAACAAGACCCCTGAATGCTGAATTATTGTTGATCTTTATAACCTTGACACTCATTTCCTCTCACATGAAGATATCAGAAACATTTGATTTTACAACAAATTTTACTGAGATTGGAAAATGAGAGCAAACATTGTGTCAGAACATACCTCTCTCTGGATGTTATAAGCATAATTTCAATATAGTTTTGTTCACATAATAAATAGTTTCAATCTTGTAAAAACATTTATTTTCAAACTGCATTATAGAAAACTACTGTGTCTTGTTATAAACTAATTTATATCAAGTACTTCTTGCATATAAGTGTTGAACTAATGCTTTACTTGGTGCCTCTCTTTTCAAGAATTGATGGATATATTTTTATCAGACAGGCACCACCCATTGCTCAGGATCAAGCCACACTGACTAAACACAGATAAAACACAGTCAAAAGATGAGGGGAATTAAATGATTTGAGTGTACAACAGAATAATCAAATCTAGCAGCAGTTTATTTGGAGCTTCAGAAATTATGAAGGTGCCTCTGTTTACCTTTGTAACATTGTTTTGCTAATTTTCACTATTTCTTATACAGAAATTAAAAGAAAACAGTAAAGAATACAATTTGTCCATATGGTGCATCGTTAATTCATGGAACCCCGTTACACACCATGTCATAGACATATAAATTATAAAAACCCCCAAATTCATGTTGAAAACCACTAACCTTCTCAAGTCACCATTATGCGTGATGAAGCCCTACCTTCTTGGATATGGCTGAACACCTTTCTGCCATGGGAAGCAGCAAATTAATTAATTATTTTCCTTTGCTTGTTTGCACAGCCTTTGTTTCACCTATTAAACTTTCTTCATACAAAACTTCAGTTTTTCTCTCTTTTACTGTTCCTGTTCTTTCCCCAGTCCCACTGGTGAGAGAGAGGCTGAAGGAGTTTAGTTCCTGGCTGAGGTTAAACCACAGCATTTGGCTCAGCTCATATTTGCTAACAATGATTTCATGTGTTCTGGAGCATGACTGGAATTTTTCCGAAGAATAACAGGATTGATTTTTTTTTTTAACCAACATGTTCTTATTAGGAGACATAGCTCTATTTGTTAAAATTTGTCAAGATTTACTGTGATAGTAATTTATGACAGAACATAACTGGAAACATGACATGATGATAGATGTGGAAGCCATGGTGAAAAAGGGGATTCATTCAGCTCCTTTGTCAGACAATTTATAGGTGGTTTCTTTTGTTTGCAAAGTAACAGAATAATAAATGGTGAACAGCAAAAGTTATTCCACCTTCCTTGAACCCTGCTCAATAAAAAAGTATTGTGCATTCCATAGTGGTTTCCCACTGTATTTCAAAACACAGTGTATCAGACAATACGAGATTGTTTGATCTACCATGGCTGTGCCTTTAACGTAAATGGGATGGTACACGGCCCTTACCTGACAGAGAAATTGCCAATTGCATTACTTTACATACAATTTTGCAAAACTCGGTGGAAAATTAGGTCGATTGACACCTCATCAATTATGACTGGTAGATGGCAGTCTACAGTGAATTTTTAAAAATGCTTCAATTATCATCTGTGTTATTGCTTTTCTGGGGCAGGAACACCTTAATATCATCTGACTCATTTTGGCAACTCATTGAACATCCATTTGTTCATCAGGGCATAAAACTTAACATTTTGAACCTCTTTTACAGACACAACCACACACAAAAGTATTTGAGTGCTGTACAGTCATCTCTCTAATTAGTTTTACATTTCTAATAGGCTTGTCTGGCAGCAGCTATTCTTTTGATTTTTTTTCTTAAAATCATAACCAAGCTTTGCAACATTTATCTTTACAAGGAAGAAGGGTTGTGAGATCAGGTTTTAATTTTTTTACTCCATTCTCAGAAAGCTTTCAAGTTATACAGCAAAGAATTCATTATAAATAGTTTTTCTAGCTCAAAATCTACTTAAGCATTTCATTATTAAAAAAAAATTTGGGAAAAGAACTGAAAGTAGTAACGAGTATAGTCAATAAAATCTCAGTAAGGCTGAGATAAAGGAATATCTTCACTGTAGATCTATAAAACTTTTCTGCAGAGAATGTAACAGCTAGCTTTCATATGTATCAGTCAAAATTTACCCATTAATAAGGACTGACTGCAAAGAGTTAAATGGAAGCTATAAGCTGCTGGGGGAAAACTATACAGAAAAAATCCTCTTAAATTAGACTTTGAATAATATGGCCAAGGAAGATTAGAATGGTTTCCTAGCTTGTGGACATGGGTAAGAATACATTGAACTACCAACACATATTTCATTTAGACTAAATCTTGCAAGAATAAAAATGTAATTTAAAATGTTACATGGTTTAGAAAATGTTTTGAATTTTCATTTAGAGATAGACATATAATGGATTTCAATTTTAGCATCCTATACACAAGAAAGTCCCTGTATAATTGACAGGATTTTTATACTATAGTCTTACTGTATCACTTAAATCAAATTAATTGATTAAGTCCACCATGAAGATGAGATATGAAATTGCTAAATGGATACATTGTTGTCTGTTCACTAACTGCCCCCAAAACTAGCAGGGATATTTAAAGATGACTTCTACTGAACATAAGTTCAACTTTGTTACAACAGGACCAAGCAAGTCAAAAAAGTCTAAGCAGTAATTATTTAGGAAGAATTTTTTTAGATTCTGTGGTATACATTGTGAGGACATTTATATTTGGGTGTTTATTGGTTCTAGGAACTACCAGCTCCCAGAGAGTTGTCAATGCTCAACATTTTCAAAATAAGTATCGTTAAAGGTTCTAAATGCAAAGGTCCTGCCTCATTTTCTCCTCATGTTTTCAAAGTCACTAATAACCATGCTTTTTTGGAAGCAGATTTTATGTGACTACTGCATATTAAACAACAAAAACCCAAACACACACTCACATACACACAAGAATTGTGAATACACACAAGAATGAATGTACTTTATCAATTACTTTCCATACTGTATCTCAAAAATTTACATAGAGCAGAGTATGAGATAAAGCAGGTTTCTTGCTTTTTCACGAAAACAGTAATTTGGCATCTCCATTTTGTCTGTCACATTTTAGACTGCAATTAGTTCTTAGAAGGAATCAACTTTAGCAATCTTTTCCTCCTCCAAAACTCAAAAGTGTTTATGGTTTTTTGTCATGGTTTTATCACATTCAGCAACCAAGCCCCACACAGCTGCTCAACCACTCCCCCACAAGTGGGATCAGGGAGAGAATTGGAAGGGTAAAAGCTAGAAAAAATTCAAGGTAGGGATAAAAACAGTTTAGAAGAAAAGGCAAAAGCCACACACAAGCAAAGCAAAACAAAGAATTCATTCACCACTTCCCATGAGCAGGCAGATGTTCAGCCATCTCCAGGAGAGCCGGGCTCCATCACACATGCAGTGACTTGGGAAGGCAAACAGCATCACTCCAAATGTCCCTGCCTATTTCCTCCAATTTTATATACTGAGTATGTTGTCATACGGTCTGTAGTATGCCTCTGGTCAGTTTGGGTTAACTGCCCCTCTGTGTCTCCTTCCAGCCTCCCACACACACCCAATTTCTTCATGAGTGTGGCAGTGCAAAAAGTAAAAAAGGCTTTGGCTCTGTGCAAGCCCTGCTCATCAATAACAAAAATGTCTCCATGTTATCAACTCGGTGTTCAGCACAAATTCAAAACACAGCCCCATACCAGCCAATTGGGAAGAAAATTAATTCTAATCCAGCCAAAACCAGCACATCTTTCCAGTCTTGCCTCTATAATATTTCATCTTAAGTGTAGTTGTTCTTGATTATCAATTCCACAATTCTTTAGCTGAGTGCTCAGTGCCCTTTCATCCCTGCAATTATCTGCTGTATTCCAAAACTGACCTGTCTCTCACCTGAGATTTCTTGACATGTTGTTTTCAAAAGCATATTTTTAGTGCAGTGAATTGTTTAGCACTTACATTGGACTTTTTGGAAGATATTTGCACATAATAACTGTATGTTCACTGTCTTATTTCCACGTAAATTTGTGTTGTGTAGGGAAAAAATGGCATGATTTAGTCTCACATCAAAGATAGCACTGCCAACAAAAGAACTTTAGGAAGAAATAGAATGTTGTTGGGGTTTAGGTAAGATAAAATAGATACTTTCTAGCTCAAAAAGACCTCATCCACACAGGATTTTTTGAAATATATATTGCCAAGTCTTACTTAACTACTCAACTTTATGATAAAAGGCTAGGTATTTAAAATCCAGTGTAATCTCCCACATGGGGAATTTTTTGCTAGACATATTCTTTATAACTCCCTGATAAGAGTGGAATTACAAAGGTGTCTATAATCTACTTGCCCTAATCCTTTCAGAGAGTTATTGAGAGCAGGAGCTTAATCATCATTAAAAGTCATCCTTTGAATGAGTCTTTCTTTTTTTACCCTTATAAACTTCCTTCTACTGTTAGAGACTTCCCTTCTACTGTTAGAGAAAATGCAGTGAGGGTTTGGAAATACATTTTAATATTAATACATTACTGTGGTGTCTGAAAGAAAAAAACAAACAAACAAAACAAACCAAAACCAAAACCAAAACCAAAACCAAAACCAAACCAAAAACAAAACAACAAAAAAAAACAAAACAAAACCACAAACAAACAAAACAACAAAAATATAAAAACAAACAAACAAACAAAAAACCCAAACAAACAAAAAAAACCCCCAAACAAACAAAAAAAAACCCACAACCTCTGGAAAGTTAAGAGTTTGTGGATGCCAGCAAAGAAAAAGTAATCATCCATGAACTTTCTCAGATTTTTGCCCTTCTCTTCACTACCCACCAGAAAAAAAGCTTTCTAACAAGTCTAAGGCCAGTGGTTTTGCAAACAAACTCCAAGTAGGCCTGGAGTGGGAATGATCATCTGGGCCAGAGCTTTTAAATATCTGGGCAGTGAAATAATTTGTAATGCAACCTGGTGATTCTCTCTTCACTATGCCTAACATCTGCCAGACCCTGATATAAACCATGGGTGGCATAATACAAAATGGGTTTACACTTACCTTAACACATCCTTTTGTCTGATGTCATTGTTTGAGAGTAGAAGTAATTTAAAAAAAAATAATTATAATCCTGAGTTTGATTTCTATCTTTTTGTTTGCAAGAATTGAGTTCTGCAGTCCACAAGGACTTAAAAGGACTTAGTAAACAAATCAGCACCAGTTAATAGAGAAAAATGAGCTGAAGTTTTCTTTGAAAAAAAAAATTTAGAAATCATAACTAGTGAAGTAAATTTAAAAAATTCTTCATTTTGTGCCTGAACAACTTGCACTAGTGTATTCATCACTATATCAGTCTCTAGCTACAGTGGGAACTTATGGTTAGTGGAAAATTATAGCAGAAATTTATTCTCACAAAATATTCCTTTTGTCTCTATAGGCTTTTTTATTATTATTATTAAAATAGATGCACAACAATTCACTGTCATCTGAGTTCCCTTAAGGCTACCTTGAAAATAGGATACCTACTCAAAATCATCATAAATCTTCATCAAGCCAGGAGGGCTTTGATTGTGTCAGACAAGTTGTAGTGATTAGCAGCAATACAGTCCTATCCTGATGGACAGGGATTTTGTATTAATAAGTCATTTCTTCATCACATTCTGCCTACAGCAATCCAGTAGAAGTCTCATGGAGCTAGCAACCTCTAGAAACTTCTGCAACCTGTTGTCTTCACAACAATAGAGATGACAACAAACCCAGCAAACACAATATCAATTTTTTCACATTCAAGAAGGACATTGAGTCCATTTAAAAATCTCTGCTGGTATCTTTAATGGCATATGCTCATACATTTAAAACAAAAAAAAACCCAAACACCTCATCATTTTTCTGATAAACTTGCAATCTCATTCAAAGGATCTTTCAATTAATTCTTCCGGAGATGGAAGTCTTCATTATGAAATGCAACCAGAGAAAATTTAATTACATCCTTGTTTATTTTAAATAGAATAACCTATTTCAATTGGAAATCTTCAAAGCAAAACAAAAATACATGTGGAAATCTTGTGTATTTGAGCAGCAAGATGTTGTACTTAAACAATGTGTTTGCTCCCAAATGGGTACCAATTTTACACGTATTTGGAAGTCTTATTGCCTTCCTTTCTTTAACTGTCTTTAATCTAGACTGCAACATATGCAGTTTAGACAGACATAGATAAAACTCTACATTAATAAGATACCTCCTGGCAAGTTTCAAATGTCATCTAGACACTCTGAAACTGCAAACAAAGAAGTAAAATAATCACTCAATCATCTCAATCATAATAAAAGTGGTTATATACCCAAATACGAGATAATTGCCTGATAAGCCTAACTTTTGGATTGTTCAATTTTGTCCATGGCAATCATTCATATTTTCACAAAGTCTTCACACTGTTTAGGTTTTTAAGATGAGCTAGTTGAGCAATTAGCTTTAAAGCCCCTTAGAATACATGTAATGAATTCAACGGCTGTCAGAAAGAAAACCCACACACTTATTCCAAAACATGAAGGATCATTACTTTCAGTAATTAAGAGGAGATTCTTCCAGAATAAAATTGTATCCTGTTGTTTTTACTAATCAGAACTTTAAGAGACTCAGCCTCTAATTTACCACAGATACTTTATTCATCTTGAACATAAACAAACATTTTAACTTGAATTATAATTACTCTTTTCCCCATGCATATTGCATTTCTTTCGAGTCAGGTTTCTCCACTGTTAAGATTTATCTGTTCCAAATCTACTGTTTTTATTTGGATTAACACCTCTAAAAAAGTAGTTGCTGATGTGTTTTACATTAACACTACAGGGTACAAACAAATATGCCTGCTTCCCTGAACCAATGGTTACACTCAGCAGCTTCATGACTTTTCTGTTAAGATAAGAAAGAGCTACCTTAGTCTCTAATGAGTAAAATCTCCAGTTCTCTCAGTCCTTGATTCTGAAAACATTCCTACCGCTGCTTAGACTCCTTACAGGAAAGACTCTTTACTCCTTTCTCCTAGAGAAGAAATAGAGATACAATATAAAACATAGATATTGAAGGGAGAAAATTTCAGGCCAGGAGCTTCAGTAAAGGAGAGGGAACATCATTCTCTTATGCCCAGAATGGAAAGATATACCATATTAATCAGAAACCCTGAAATAACATAGTCCAGCTATCAGAAATTAATTAATTACTTCACTGAAAAATCATCAAAATCATCCAAATTTATATTCCACACACTGAATCCATGGTCAGTATCAATTACATTTGCACAGGATCTATAAAAAGCTTTGATTTTTCCTGATATTAACAATCAAACTCTTGCATATATCATATAATTTAAGTATAATATAAATCAGAACTTTGTCGAAGTAGAGATACCTTTTTTCTAGATATTTAGACTTTTCTAAGGAAACTATTAAAATATACAAACCTGTCCCCCCAAAAATAGAGTATGCTATTTTTAGAAACCTATTTAGAGTTATATTCTAAATTTATTTAAAATATGTATAAAATTAAGAAAACCACACACAAATGCTGGAAATAAATGTTTGGAAAGTACTTTATTATGCTAGTTTGAAAGTCTCATATGTGTTCCTCTAATCATAGTAAAAGATTGAAATATCTTTCACTGAAAGTCGAAAGCCACCATGGCTTGATGGGAAAGGAAGCCTTAGCAGTAGAATATGAAATCATCAATAGTTTTTTAAGAAGAGACCACAATTTTAAATGTTCATATTTATTGCCACATATTGTCACATTTAATTTTTTTTTCATTTTATTGTTAATTGCTTGCTGCCCTTTTATATGCTGGTGAAAATTTATTTTCATTTCAAAATATGGCATTCATTAAATTGAACTGCACTATTTTAATTAAAAACGTATTAAATAGTTCTTCTATCATATCATTTGTCTCAGCATAAAATTGTCATAACTTTCTAAAGAACTGAAAGGAAAGTATAGAGTGGTGAATGGGAGGGAATTCAAAACTGCATTATTGGCTGCCAGAAACTTCATGTATGTGATTAAAAAGCAGTGGAAGATTTAAAAGCCTAGTTGACTGCTTAAGATAATTGAACATTGAAAAAAGGAAGGAGATATGCTAAGTGAAAAAAAGAAAATGAACTACAAGTTATCTGCCTCCAAGAAAACTTTCTACAATCCCAATATGATCATTTGTGTCCCTGAAAACCTAGCATTTCTTTTGACCAAAGAAAATGCAATTTTACAAAATTGATCAAACTATTCAATCCAAAGAAACACAAGTTTCACCACTGTGATAACTTAATAACTCCTCTGAGACTGCAAGTTCTCACTTGCTTTACTTTTTGTACTTTTTAACCTTTGGTAGTTATAGAGAATTTGAAAAACACAAAGTCTTCCTTGAAACAGGATAAAGCACTGCCTTCTTCTCCATTGCTCTATTATTCCCCTTTCTACTCTCCCCAAATTATATAATTCAAAAAGTCTCTCACAAACAAATCAATTTATCTGACACTGTGATCCTCTCCAGTGCATTTCTTCAGATCATCCAAATAATGGAAAAGATGTCTCATCCCTACACTATCTCACCAAAACTCTGTACTACAAGAATATAGATGGTGTGAGATTAAACTAGGCTGTAGAGAGAGATGCTTCTTCTACTCCTATCCAGCTCATAAAATCCTATGACAAATTGACCACTGATGGCCTCCACATTAACTCTTTGAACTCTCACCATTCTAGGAAAGTGGAAATCATATTTTGACATCCTTACCAACAGAATACAATGTAGCAGCGCTTCCATAAATCGTTCACAAGGTTACACCTTTTCATCAAAGTAATACCCTGCCTTCTGCATCATAGTCCCTGAGCTACCATCTGTGAGCCTTTAGTGAAATGTGCAAAAAGATGGGAGATTGAAACTCCTATTTTCTCTTGAGAGTCTCTGCTGAGCTTAAGCAGCTCCAGCACTCATAACTTGTACTTTCTGTCAAAAGAAGAAATTATGCCTTTGCTTCTTTTTGCTGATGACATTTTTTCCCAAAGAGGATTGAACCCGGGAAGCCTATTAAAATTGTAAAAATCAGAACTTGCAAATAAGCCCAGGGGAAGAGAATAGAGCCAAGTGGAGTTTGCACCTTTATTGTTCCTGTTTAGTTAAAAGATAAATGAGTAGCTAAAGCACCACCATAATATTCAAATATCATTTTAAAAAATCTATTTAAAAATCTATTAAAAATCAAAAAAATCCTATTATGACAATAAAGCATTTGAAGATACTGTTTAAATATTTTCCATATTTTAGATGTCAATTTTGACAGCCAAGCCTGTAAAATTAGCTGACAGGGTTAGTTTACAGCCACAAAGAGTACAAAAAATACCCAGGATTGGGAAAAATACTTGGGTAAAATACTTGATAGGATTGAACATATCAAGTGTTGTGGAAATAGCAAACATATTATCTTTTTTAAAAATGTTGTAGTTTATGTGCATTTATTTGAAAAGTTCTTACTGGCTTTCTTGTAAGTGTTTTATTGCTTTGGCTTTCTTTCTTCACAGTGCCTATGTTATTTCTCTGGCTTATTATGAAATTAGATTTTTTTTCACTTTTCCGTCTGTTCATTTGAAATTTCTCATTCCCTCTCACCCATTAGATCAAATTTCAGAATTTCAAAATTTAATGGGCCCCAGGACTGCTGTTGACTAGCTGTAACACTGACTAAATTTCAAAGATCTGCTACTGCAAAATAGATACATGATAGATATAGATAGATATAGATAGATAGATATAGATGATAGAGATATAGAGATAGATAGATGTAGATAGATATAGAAGTATTTTTAGATGTGCATTGAATTTTGCAATAACGTAATATTTTCACTGTCCATGAAACACCACAATTATTCTTAAAAAATACTTCCAAGATATGTAATTTGAACATGAATGGGCAAATGCCATGTGAAAGTCTTGTAAAAGAGAAGTGAAACCCATTTTTGGTTAATGTTTCCCTACTAAAAAGATTGAGAGGAGGCTGGCCTTTTAAAATCAACTTGTTTTTCTGAAACATGAATCACCATGATTTGTGTTGAATGAAATTCAGCAAAATTTCAAAATCTTCTGCAATGCAGCAAATATGGGAAAAATAAGATTTTAATAAACAGTTTAATCTGTTAGATTTCATGCTTTGGCATGCAGATTTCTAAAATTGTCAAGTAATATCATAATAAATATAGTTTGCAGCAAGAGCTCTAGTCATTGTGAACTGTTGGGATAGAAACATAGATGGATGGAGCTAGAATTCTCCTGACCTCTCTGTAGGCAATTTAAGATATTACCTTACCCATGGAAGGAGAAAACACTAGTTATCAAACTAACATCCAGTTTTTGTCTCAGGTAGAAAGCTGCTTACAGACAGAAATGAGTCTTGCTCATGGACTGATGGAAGTGAGGGAGAACAATTTCACAAAGTAGAATAACACCAGAGACATTAAAACATATATCAAGAAAATATATTTTTTAAAATTAAAAGGAATAAACAAATATTGAAATTGCCAGATTTAAATGTATGAATTATTAAATTAACATCTTTTAATCTTTTTTCTCTCATTTCTTTCTTTTTACAGACAACCTTTGATATCATGTGGGAGTTGGTGCAACTCCAACTCTGTGGACCAAATTATTTATCTGTTTTAATCTAGTGAAATCTGTGCATTCAGGGAAGGGCAGGACAGCTCTAATGAGTTACCCAGAACAAAGTTGTATCCTTACTGTATAACTGACAATTTTTGCCAAGTTCCAGATGCTGTGGCAGCAACGATTCATTCAATACAGTCGAACATGTAGGACAAAGAAGCAGTGCTTCAGCCAAAAACCCTGGAATGAATTAATTATTGAAGGGAAGCCTAGGGACAGCCCACTGGCAGACAGAGACATTGATTTGATTCAAAATTCTCATAAGTCAAATTCCCCCAATAAGGTAAGGTGAAAGGTCTTTGATTTCTCCATGTCAGTCATTTATATACATCGGGTATGACCCTTGTAGCCAAGCATACCACTGTGTTCATCATCACTGAGTTATCTCTGGATTACTTATTATATTTTTCACACCTTTAGCCTTGAATATCTGTAAAATGAACCTGCAAGAATTGTACAGAATATTGTAGTGACTGGTACATTAGGTTGCTCTGGAGATATGAACTGTGGCAGACAGATAGAATTTCTTCTAATGTACTCTTATGAAGGGACTACTCAATATGCTAGAGTGATCTGGAAGGTTTTGCTGATTTCTTGTAAGAGAAAAAAATCCGCATTATAATTCAGAGCATGATTCTGCATATTAGTTGAGTTTATTCCAACAATGCAAATGTTTCAATATAGCGTTAGTGTGATATTATTCTCTACCTCCCTCCCACCCCCTCACCTCACAGCCCCCACCTTATTCAGGAACAGATATCTTTAAGAGAAAAAATGCAAATACCAACTGTATACATTTTTCCTCAGGATAACTGATTTAACTTTCAAGCAAACAAAGTATGAAAGTCTAGATGCCTTGAAAATGTCAATAGCATTTTCCTTTCAATGTTTGTATAGATGCCATTGCCAGAATGTTCAAATTCTGGGTATTTTCTGACTCAAACACTGTCAGGCCAATGAAAAATGATTCTAAATGTGTCCTTGAAACCATCAAACAACATTATTTTTCTATGTTGATGACTAACAAAACTAGAGAGCACAATAGATTTCAATAATACTACCATGATCATTATGTCAGAAAGAAGTTTGCTCTGACTGGTACTGAGCTACTGAAGTGATGGATGCATGAGAAGCACGAGATAATTGATAACCAGAGGTGTGGGATGCTGCTTTTCAAACTGAGCAGAAAACTCCATTTAATATCTATTCAATCATAAAAAATTATAGAGCCCCTGAGGTGTCAAAAATATGCTAATACACACATTCTTGTTTGTATCGCATGATGGTTCTGCAAGCAGAAAGGCTCCTGTACTGTGATCTGCTTCCTACTGCCAAAACAGCATTTCAATAAACAAAAGAAGGAATAGCACATCCTCTTCTGTGGGATAAGATTTTCTCATCTGCCTCTTCAGCAGTAAAAGTGTTTTGTTTTGATTGTCCATTTTTGTATTGTTGTGAAATACATGGATTTAGGCAATTAATTGTGTTCATAGTGATGGAAAAAGGAGCTTTATTGATCTCAGTTCCACTTTGTGAATTCTAGTGAGTACAAAATGCTGAACATAAGTTCCTACGCACACACTGTCATTCTCTCCTCACCTGAGACTCTAGCTATGTTTCTAACATATGAACTAAGACCTTATCCTTGCAATTTTCACTATGAAGATTTATTATTCTCCATTGTCTTGAAGCCAATATATTAATTTATATTTCTGTAAATAAATACGAAATGTAACCATCTGGTGGTTCAAGAACATACCACAACAAAAGAAATACAATAATGAAAGTAGTAAAATATCTTCACTTTCCTCTGAAGTTTATGAGCCATTAAACTAAAGTACACCAGCACCTAAAGTGCATAAGTGCAAACATTTTTTTTTAATCAAAATCCAGTATATTATGTAGAAAACATTCTAAAGACTGGAGATTCTTCTAACTTATTCTACCAGCTTTCAGACAGCATTCAAAATAATTAAACATGATGAAACTTACAATCGAGATGATTAGTTAAGGAAGTTATAGATGAACTGAACATGCTTCTTTTTCCCATTTTTCTTTTTGAGGTTTCCAGTTTCAGAATTCCCAAGGTGTGAGTTTACAAAAGAAATTGCAAAAAGATATTGTGGAAAGACTCTTCTGTCTGATCAATTACTTTCTCAGTATCTTAAAAGCCATTATGCAATATGCAGCATTGCAATTAAACTTGTATGGCAGAAAATGTAATCTGTTTGTGTTTTAAGTGCTTTGGTTACAGTGATTATAAAGAAATGATTTTTTTACTGCCATAAGGTAAAGTTTTGTGATTTAGATGTAACAAAGTGGAACATCAGCAGCTTTCAATATATTTTTGAAATGGCAATAAGAATTTTATTTTACTTGAGGATGTGATTAGGTATTTGCAGGCTAAGCCTGATTATTTTGGAGAAAAAGCAAAAGCGAAAGATTTGCTTTTAGAAAGCTTCATATACTCTGATTTACTGGTGATTTAAATATAATAAAATAGCAGTAAATGCCTATTAAATTAATCATTTCCAATTAGAGTCTACTCGAAGAAAATTTTATAGTCTTTTAAAAGCCATTATAAAGACATTTTTTAGGCTACTTTAAGCTAGTAGTAGTAGTAGTAGTAGTAGTAGTAGTAGTAACAGCAGTAGTAGTAATTGTGTTTATCAGGCTCATAGCCTAACAATTATGAAGGACTTATTAAATATTATTTCTTACAGAAAATAACCTAATGTAAATCATAAATTCTTTCAGTGGATAAATATTCTGATTCCCATGTGACACTGTATATAACCATAATTAGTGATTAGTGAATATATGAACTCATAGGATAGCAAGCAGTTGTGTAGAGCTGGATTTTAAAAAGTAAGTTAAGACTAAGGATCCAGGAAGGACTGAATTGGCTTCTCAGAGCCATTGTAAAATGTTCATGTCTAAGCCAGAAGCCACTTCCTGCAGCTCAGAAATGGCTGCACTCTCTCAGAGCAGGCACGTTTAGCAATTCTGTCTGACCAGTCAGCCTCAGGACCAGGCACTGCACTCTGACCAATGTTAGTGACCTGTAAAATAGATTTTTGAATGGGAGGAATCAACAGCTTCTGTTAAGGAAATTTTAACTGGGATTTTTATAGAGACTTTCAAGTGTTTAAAAGGATACTATGAAAACTTCTAGATGATTAACTTACAGTGTTCGTCTTCACGACATAATATTGAAATCAAGATCAATCAATCTCTTGTCAAGATTAGTTGCTGATGGAATAAATTTGCATATAGAATTTCAGACATAAAATGGAACACTACTGACCATATATGAATTCAGATTTCTTTTTCCCTGTTAAAAATATCAGAATTTTGTAATTTGTTTTCAAGAATACTTTAGACGTCTTCCCCCCCCATTTGTTGTAGTATCATAATTTTTTTCTTTTACTATCCATCACAGTGAAGAAAAGTATTTCAATTCTAGCATAACTCAATTTTTAAAATTATTAGAGAAGTTGATTATCATTCTTAAAAGCATATTAAAAGCAAACACACAAATTCTATCCTCTTTTTATTTACATAGTTATTATACTTTGTAATACAGGTTAGAATATAATTAAGTAAATGTTCTTAGCTATCCTCTTTCAGCAAACTTCTCATTTTTCCATACACTTCTTTGATGTTTAAAGATGTCATCACTTAATATTTACCCCTTGAAAGCTGTGCAATTTGTTAATTTCAGTGCAACAGGAAAACAGCAGACTCCTATCCAAAATCTCTGATGTCTGCAATATTAATTTGAATATAGAATAACCTCCCAGACCCTGGACTCTCTGCTTTGATGTTTCTTTTGCATTTGAACACTATTAGTCTACACACCACCTTTTGAAAAAACTTTTTTCATGTACATGTCTTTTTAAAATAGGATAATATCCACGACCTTGCAGTCCTATAACTAGGTACTGATTTGCAGACCAAAGACATTGCCACATAGCCTCTCAGATCACAAAGCCTCAGGGGAAAATTGGTTGTGATTTCTTTATATATTGTCGTGGAAATAACCACAAGACAGAGCACATCTTGTGAGTCAGGTTGCATCAAAAGCTGTTTTCAAAGCAACCAGGACTGAAAACATGCCCTGAGCTGATTATTAAATCTGTTTATACATTTGCTCTCAAGTGTAATGATTCTTTGGTAACTGCCATGATGTCTCATACTATTTTTCTGAAAGCCAAACAGTGGTATAATCATACCTCATCTTTCCTCAGAAACCTAAGTTCTGAGCATCCATCATTTCTGAAGAAAAATAGAAAACCTGGTTCTAATAAAATGCTTAAAATACTTGAAGGCCAGGTTTTGTAGAGCTAATGTTACAGTATGTTGTTTTTGAAGCCAGTGATTTTGAGCAGTAGGCACAGTATCACAAACCAGAAAAACTTTGAGTTGATATGGTTAAGGAAATCATTCTCTCACTAAACCATAAGCTGACTGAGAACAACCACTTGGTTTTCTCCATGTAGTAAATTAAAACATGTTGATTTTAAGCCATGCTTACAGTTATCTTGTTTGATAGTCTAGAGAAGACTGAGCGGGGATAATAATGCACATAATATTATAAAGACAGGTGCCAAGACAATGGTGCCAGACTCTTTTTGGTGGTACCCAGTCATAGGATGAATAGCAATGTCCATAAACTAAAATACAAGTTTTTCCTCAACACATTGAGGAAAACACATTTCCTCAACACATTTCCTCTTTACACTGTGGGTGACAGAGCACTCTGTCACTTGTCCGTGGATGCCATGAATTCTCCCTTTCTGGAGACATTCCAAACTCACCTGGATGTGTTCCAATGTAACCTGCTCCAGTTGACCCTGTGTTGGCAGGGAATTGGACTGGGTGGTCTCCAGAAGGCCTTTCCAACCCTAACAGCTCCGTGATTCTGTGATTTGGGGTTATTTATAATATGTCAATTTGTTTCATAATTAGGAAAAAGAGGTGGAAAGCTAAAAACTATTACTTGTGGAAATTTATTGAAATACCATAGTTGGACCACCTTGGATTTCTATCCTTGTTCTTGTATGTTACCGAATTAATTTTCTTCACAGCAAGCCAAAATTAATAAACCATTTCAACTCTTTTTAAAATGTCTGAGACTTAATAAATGTTAAATTTTAGAAATATTTCCTGATAGACAAATTACTGATGTCTTGGTGGACATAAAAGGACACTGTAGAGGGAGAATGATAGACTTCTGCATCTATACTCCTGGGATAAACACACCATGACTGGACTTCCAGCATAAAGGGAAATGAAAAACTGATGAACTGTGAAAGAAATTGTGTGAATAAAGAATTGATTTAATTATTGATAAAGAAAATGAGCTGATGCTCAAGAATAGATTTGGAAGGCAATTCTCAAGTGAAGAGGAGAACTGGTAGCATGGATTTAAAATAATAAGCATCAATTCACTGAAGAACCTGGTAATGAAGCAACAGATAATAGAATATTTCAAGGTCATGATGGTGGATTATGAATTTCATTCAAATTTGTATATAGTAAAACAGAATGCCGGCTGTTATGGAGAGAAAGAAAACATGGGATCCGATGTCTGATGATCAGAAAGTTGTCTGCTCTTTGCTCTGATTGTTTTTAAAGCTGCAAAATAAAATCAGATATATTCTGATTGCCCATAACCATAACCATAATTGCTCTTTTTCTTTAGCTGTGCATCTCAGCTATTGGGCTATAAAGTATAAATCACACGTTCTACATTATTAAGTTGACATTAATTGTTTGTTGAGTAATATCTTTTTCAGGAAGGATGCACAAATTGCACAAACCCTGACTGCAGTATTTCCAGATATTGTCTGAGCATTCTGCAGGAGAGGTGATCATCTTTTGGTCCAAAAAGGAAGCAAATGTAGGTTTCCTTTCTGTAGCCATGAAGTATTATATGAAAGCTTACATCTTCTTTTCCCAAAAACTTTCTGAATTAAAGCATGAACCTTTTATGAAGAGTAGCTTAGTTTTGTAGATGTAAGAAAGTTTTACTCTTTGAATCCCAAACTTCAGTTTGCAGCCACACATAAGGTGCAAAAAATTGGGAAATGAGATTTTAGCAGTACTTAAATTCTTGTACCAGGATGATTTTTCTGCATTATCTAGGACGTTATGAACGGAGTTTTATATATCATCCTCTACCCTTCCAGTGTAAATAAACACAAATAGGAAACTGAATTTTGTTTTATACCTTTTCCTCACATACTATCTTTTTTTTTTTTTAATTGTAGTCTCTACATTACCCTTTAGGCTCAGCCTTGAACCATTTGTAATTTTAATTTATTAGGTAAATAATTCAATTTTACAATAATTTTTGTTGAAATATGCTAACATTGTCAAGAGGTGACACTTTAGGCCTCAATAACACTTGATGTCATAATTAAAAAAACACCTTTAACTGTTAACAGAGTTTGTGCACTCGTTCCTGAAATTAAACACAGCACTGTGCTCATTCCAGTCAGAAAATACCATAGATTTTTTTTTCATTCAAGACTTCTAATATGTTCAATTTGAATGAATTTATTTTACTGTCATGTTAGATACATAATGGAGGTTCATTACAAAATTTGAACTTTCTCTCTGTATTGTATACATGTATATTTATTGTGAGTTATATATATTTGTTGTGGGACTACAACTACAAAAAATATTTTAAAAAATAAGTGTAAACTTGCTTTTAATCAGACCCTGTACTTTGATTACATGGAAAATATATTGGAAGAGAAAGAATGATCATGTATATCTCAGTTTGCACTACTGTAAATTCTATACAAATTCTATTTTATATTTCTAATATGTCTACTTTCATTTTCTGTAGTTTCATTTTTGCTAGATATGTAATAAATTACAAATCAGATGGCTTTCCAATTTTTCTTCATCACAATTTCATTTACCTTCTTGGAAACTAGATTTCTAGTGTATAGACTTCCATCCTTTCTCTGGTAGGTATTAACTATTCTGATATCAGATTGTGAGGAAAGACTATGCTATGTAAGCTCCTGCGTTCATTTTTTCATTGTGCTACCTGAGTACCCTCAAGAAGATTAAGCAATGCATCTATGTACCTGTCATATATAATCCATGTTCTCATTCTCTGCCCAAGGAGAAGAATTCCATACATAGCAGAGTGGTTCTTCCTGACTCCAAACACACTGCTGGAAATGTGTTAATAGAATTTTTTGGCAGAGCACTATTTGCTCATTCCTCTAGGACAATCATCAGATGCCTTTCCTCAAAATAATGACCACTACAACTCAGGCTCAGGCTATTGTCAGTCTTTTGTTGCTTTCATGCTATGACAACAATGAATCCAAGATAAATAGCTTAATATACAAATGGAACATACAGATTAATTCATTTTCAGTAAACCAATATATCTGGTTTCTACCAAATGCATTAGAATGTTTCATTCTGATCAAAACTTGGCAAAAAAAGGTAAGATTGCTTACCTATGCAAATGCTTATATACAGTCACATCACAAGTTATTCACCAACACCCTTTTTCATACCACTCCAAAAAAAAAGCCAAAACCATAATTTCATACAAAACTAGTATTTTGGCAATATGCTAAAAATAAAACATGATCAGAATAACAAATTAATTAGAAATCAAATTCTATTGTAAATCTGCAACATTTCTCTGAGAAGAGAAAGAAGAGCTGAGAAGGTAAGTCAACTTCTCTTGATTTCTTTTCAGTGCAATCTACATTTTATTATATTTTATACTTATTTCATAGAAGAGAGTTAAGGTTTATAGCACAAAAGAGATACAAGAGTTTGATAGGATTTTCTGGGCTCTGGTTTGAGATTTTCTTTACCGTCCTGATTTTATAAAAGATTCTTGAGAAATTCTCAGGAATCCTCTGAGGAAGCTGAAGGTATCACTGCTCCCAGGTAAGGATAGCCACAGCAGCCTTAACATTTGTAAACCTTTGTAGCAGCATCTAGTAGTATTTAAGAAGATCCCAGCTGTCCTTGGGTATGAAGTTTTTGTTTATTCTAACCCTTGATCAGAGAAAATCAGGTACCTAACAGGTTGTGATCAGTTTGTACATCAGTTTGGGAAAATAAGAAAATTAAAAATGTGTGGGATTAGCAGGTCTGCTCAGACTGGTTTTTGCATCCTCATGAATGGCAGTGATGTACCACAGGGCAGCCTCTGGTAGCAGTTTTGATGCCCTTGACCTGGGCATGGCTCAGGAAGAGGAAGCAGCTCTGCAACAAGACTGAAGTTGTGAGGGAATGGCGTCAAATGAAGCAGCTGATTGAGTCTGAAAGCCAGAAGTGAATAAAGAGCAGTCAGTTATGGCAGTGGGAACTTGCTGCAGAGGATGAAGATCCCTGTCTGTTTTCCTGACTTGCCATCTAGGAAGGTTTCCCACTCAGCAAAGAAAATTCAGAGATAAAGGAAGATGATAATCCAAAAACAAATAAGAAAGTGGTGAACCAGGGCTATGTGAACAGAAAGGTTCTAAAAATTGACAAGGGAGGGCTCAGTTGGGATTGCCCCAAGCATATACATGTCAGAGTTGATCATCAAAAACATCCTTATTGATCAGTAATTCTTGTATCAGTTGTAATTAACTGAACAGAATTATTTCAAACACTTACTGTGTGTACCTTTGTCACTTCAAGAGTCTGTACATAATTTAGCTTGCTTTCTCATGACAGAGTGTCAGTATTTTCTCCATTTTTCTTAAGCTTACCACACAATTCATGTTATGGGAGTAGTTTACTTTGATTTTTAAGTGATTATTTCTTTGCAAAAATCACCCTTACTTCAATTAATAACTTTAAATAATTAGGTAGAAAAGTTGTTTTTCTGAGAGAAATCTGGAATCATTGGCAATGTGAGGGAGTTCAAAACTTCCTAGGAGTTTGATCTGCTGACTTTCTTGGTACATCCAAAAGTAAACACATTTCCCCCAGAATTTTGAATACACTAGGATTAAATGTTTTCATGTAAGGTGTTGATCCTTTGATGAAGATTCATTCTTGATTTGATTGGTCTAGTTGTACAATGATATTAACTGGAATGCAGTTTTGACTTTTTCTTATAGATTACAGCAGATGCCTATAAAAACAGTAATAATAATAATAATAGTAACACTACTAAAGTTCCATTTAGCCCCTTCATGAAAACCTAGTCAAAACATTCATAGAGGCTGTACAGTCACAGTAGAAAGTAAAATACAGTGCCAGATCTTTAGTCACCTACTAAAATCCCACCAGACTTGAATTGTTTGTTCATGCGTATTTTCAGTCTTCACTTGCTATCAGAAAACAGCATTTGATATCAAGCCAGGGGATAAAATTTCACCTTATAAAAGATGCATTTATTCTATACAGTACAACAGCTATTCAGGTTTTATATAGCCAATAAAAAATCACTCTTATGCCAGAAAAAATGTTGAAAGGAAAAACTTCAAAAGCATAGTTGTCCATACTCAGTATCTTCAAATTACTTCTCTGCTAATTTAAACACTAATTGCTATGGGGCTACTACTGATCACTGCTGATTAAAATATTTCACATAAAAACCTTTTCAACCTTTCACTTACTGGGAAAGATCTTTGGAATTGTTCAAAATTTTTGTCTGGAGCGAAACGGACAAAGTACAGTTCCTTTTTAGGAAACTAAATTAGTTTCTGAAGCATAATTTCTTCATAATTATCTATATTGAAGGATTCATACTTGAATTCTGACTGCCTCCTTTTACTAGCATACAGTGTGTCAAAGTGACAGATCTGTCACAGTATGAATCCTGGGACAACAGCAACTGCATTGCCTCTAAGTGGAGGAAAGAAGGAAATGTCTTAAAAGAGTGTGTTATAGTTTAGCAAAACCTGTGACCAAAATGTCTGCCCCTGGATACGGTCACGTTGAAATCTCCTCTTTCTCTTCTCTGATATGGCCTCAATAACCACAGCCTGGAATAGTTTAGGGAGGTGGTGGATTCACCATCTCTGGATGAATTTAAGAATAGACTAGATGTGGCACTTGATCCCATGGTTTTGCTGAGGTTAGAGTTGGGTTTGACTTGATGACCCTGGACATCGCTTCCAACCTAATGATTCTGAATGAATGACTATGTTCTGCTTAAGCATCATCCTGTGTTTCATCCCATTGTTTCACTTTAAGCAAATAGCGGAATCCATCAGCCCCTCTACAGTAACAGCAATTTTTTCACTAAGATACATTTTCAGTTTAGGAATCACCTTGAAGAAATCAGGGGTTTTTTTCTAAAAGAAAAGCTTTAAAAGCTCTTTTGAGTTCTTTTGTGACTGTATACAGGGGAAAAATATGGGTGTGGCTTCAGGTGATTGGAGGTTTTCCTTATTAAAACTTTATCTAATGTTGAATCTTTATTTTTCCACTTGTGTCTCAAGTAGGAAAATTTCCAGGTGGAAAAATTTTGGAAAAGTTCACTAGTAACAGGAACAGTAAAAGCTCACTACACATCAGAATAAGAATGTGTTCTATTGCAAGTTCAGTGAATGCTCTCTTTTAGGAATTTTCAGGTACCGTGACAACACCATTTCAATCTAGCAGGGATGAGCTTCCTTGGAACAATGACAAAAGTCGTAGTTTCATACTCAGTTAAACCCCAGTAAACTACTTCACTGTGAGGTGGTGAGACACTCAAACAGGTTGCCTTGTGAATACTCGATCCCTGGAAGTGTTCAAGGTCAAGGTAGATGGGACCTTGAGTGACATGGTCTATTGAAAAATATCTCTGTGCATGGAGTTGGAGTAGACAAACATTGAAGGTTCTTTCCAACTCAAACCATTTTTTGATTTTATGATTTTTTGTTGAATTATTTCCACAAATATCAATAAAATTACATTTGGAATATGTGAAAATATAATTGAAGAAAATATTTCTAAATTTGAGCCTCATGCACTTTTGGCATGATGTTAAAATAAGGCAGCAGTTTTAAGGCAAATTGGCCCAAAAACTTGATGATAAACTATCTAAATATCATTACATCTAACAAATTTTTTTCACATAGTCTTCTGTGATGGTTTTCATGTACCAGAGTTTATGTTTTGATTTCAATTAAAAAATCCTGAGTCAGTCAAGTGTTAACTTCAATAACTATTGAAGATTTTACTTCAGGAATCTGAAAATGGATTGTTTGTAGAGTATATGTTAATATCTCAGGAGTCTTGCATAAATAAGAAATGTATTAATCAATTAATCATAACCCAAGGATTAATTAAAGGCAGTAAAATCAAATCACATTCTGTAATAAATTAATCTTCCTTTTTTTCCTTGAAGAGAAGAAAAAATATGTACTTGAGAGAAAATCATATGATGCATTCAGAGATGTTATTTGCCTTTTTTTCTATACAGAAAATTTTCTCAGAAAATGACCTCATGAGTCACAGAGACCTCCATGAAATTAGTGTAAGAGGACAAAGATGAGAAAACCCAGATCAACTTAAGGGTATGTTGCTTGGCCACCAGCTTTTTGTATTTTATATTTATCTGGCCTGAAAAGATGTTCTCTTCATACAATCATAATATAAATTTTCATTAAATTATTAATATTTGATGTAGGGGGTAGAAGTAACAAGAGAGATGTCCATATTTAACAGTAAGCTTATGCTAAATTCTGTGTTATCACTTCATTTCTACATTAAAAATACAAACATAAAATTCATTCAATGAACAAAAATCCAAGGTGGATCACTGAATTTTCTGGGTTTTACACCATTTTACACCATAATTCACATGTGTGAACTGATCTCAGTTGAACTTATGTAATTAGGATCACATCAGAGATGAGAAGAAACTCAAGAAAACATTGTGTGGCTGGTTGGGGTGTGTGAGTGGAATGGTGAGGGAGCAGTTTATGGATGTCAAGCAAAGGCAAATGTTATAGTTTCCACCATAGTTAAATAGAAAATAACTATTATGACTTTGGAATACCTTTTGTCAATGTGTTTCTGCTCTCCCTTACTCAAAATAATTAGACTAAGATAGTTAAAAATCTGCTAATGATTTTGACAACCCTGGCTTTGGAAGGTCCCATTCAAGACTGGATTTAATTGATCCTTCACAAAGACGACTGTGGTTTTTTCAAATCAGGTGCTTCCAGATGGGCACCAGCATGTTGCACAATCAAAATCACTACTCACATTCTCAAAATCATGGTTAGACGTGCCTAGACCTCATTAAGAGCATGTTTATTATTCAGAAGCAGACACCTCATTGCAATAGGTAATGTGAGTCCAACAGTTTTTTTCAGTAGTGCAGACTACTCTCAGAACAGCAGCAGCAGCAAAGCACTCTGCCCTTGGTGGCTGCATCTTACAAAGTCACGGCAGATGAAAACTAGCAAAATGAATTCATGTCTGATGGGTTGTTTTTGCCACGACAGCTGTGCTTTGAAGGTGGGCAAGCCAAGGAAGTTAAGTTTGGCTCATGCAGAGTGTTTGGCTCTGAATCAGCTCTGTGCCCATACATGTGAAAGAGCCAAGCTAGTAGGAATATTTTGGCACTACCTTCTGGCTGTCACAGTGACCTTATATATCACTTCACGCATTCTCCCTTTTGTATGTGTATAATCAGTTCCAATGGATCGACTAATGTTTTGGCATGAGTTTCCCTTGGCTCTGGCTTCAGATTTTCTGGCCTGTTTTTAGAAGTTCCATCCAGCATGCCTATAAAATCCATTAACATATATTTAAGAATAACTAATATACATTTTTATGTTCTAGAAAATGAGAAAAAGGATAAGGGATAAATCTGAAGAAAAGATGTTGAAAATAAGAAAAGCAATGAAATTAACATAATAACTTCAACTCTTTTCAATGTATCAAAAAATGCCAACATAACACAAAAATTTTCTCGTTGCTCAGCTTAGCTGTTATGTATGTGAAATGCACAGGGCTCTGTACACATTCATATATTTATATGTAGGGTGTATGTATGACTGTTTGTCAAATTATTATGTAAGAATGAGGGGGAAAAATCATTGCCAGTAAGTTAACATCAAGGAAAGAGTGGAGTGTAATAGTTTTCTTTGCCAACACTGGAGGAAGTTGTTTCAATGTGATGTCATTGGTCTCTACTCAGAAATTGTAGGCTATAGTTTTAGAACATGTTCTGTTACATAAACCATATATTTTCAGAGTTGTGCCATCAATAACATTTCCTAATGTTAAATTAGTCTGGTGATTAACTTTTTGAATTTAGACATATATACATGTTGTGGTTTAACTCCAACTGGCAACTAAGTACAATACAGCTGCTTGCTCACCACCACTCCTTCATGCTGAGATGGGGAGGAGAATGAGAAAAGTAAAACCTGTGTGTTGACACAGGTACACTTTAATAACTGAAATAAAGAAGAAGAAGAAGAAGAAGAACAAGAAGAACAAGAACAAGAACAAGAACAAGAACAAGAACAAGAACAAGAACAACAAGAACAACAAGAACAACAAGAACAAGAACAAGAACAAGAACAACAAGAACAACAAGAACAACAAGAACAACAAGAACAAGAACAAGAACAAGAACAAGAACAAGAACAAGAACAAGAACAAGAACAAGAACAAGAACAAGAACAAGAAGGGAGATAATAAAAAGAGAACAAGAAATAACACGCAAGAGAAACAAATTATGCTTAATACAATTGTTCACCACCTGATGACAATGCCCAGTCCATACTCCATAAATGATTGGCACCCCCCCAGACAAGTCCCCCAGTATAGATACTGGGCATCATGTTCTGTGGCATGGTGCAATATTCCTCTGGACATTTTGAATCAGCTGTCCTGGCCCTGCTGCCTCCCAGCTTCTTGTGCACCCGATTGCTGGCTGATAATCAACACTACTTAGCAACAGCTAAACCATCAAAGTGTTATCAACATTATTCTCATGCTAAACACAACACTGTACCTGCTACTAGGAGTAAAATTAAACCTATCCCAGATGAAACAAGGACAATACAGTATTGATTAGCATAGAGTAGTAAATGGGTCTCAAGGTTTATCACAGTGCTATTATACATACTGGTATAAACTGGTAAATATTCCTAATTATTTTTAAATCTCTTCAGAACTTCTGTTATCTGAGATTGATTTTTTTGAACACAAGATTTGAATTAGCACAACAAACCAAGGACAGAAATTCTTACAAACTGATGTTACTGAAGTTAGTTCACCTCTTTTCATTGTCATAGCATTACGAACCACAGTGAAGAAATGAACCTCACTGGATTAAATACATCACATAAATATATTAAAAAATCTTTATTCCAAATAATGCCATCTGAATAGGACAAGTAACCATTATCCCTCAGAAAGCTGTATAATACATTTATTACGTTTACATTCAATAAAATGAAATATCATTACATCTGAAATTTCACTGATGGTCTTAAAGAAGAATATGATTAATTGAAAACTAAATAGGAAAACTCATGAAGAGTTATTATTCTAAAAATTTCTTCTTCTATTAAATAATAGAAATTATTTTTTATGTTGATGATGGGAAAATAATAGTAAGAAAGAAAATAATCATAACCTTATTTGTGTTACTGTGCAGTATGT
The DNA here is from genome assembly GCA_013397195.1 of Hylia prasina. Lineage (NCBI taxonomy): Eukaryota > Metazoa > Chordata > Aves > Passeriformes > Sylviidae > Hylia > Hylia prasina. The sequence goes on from VYXD01002850.1 coordinate 464,900, forward strand.
CTTAACTGAGGCTTGAAGGAAATGTCTCTTGAGTTCAAATTCTGTGTCCATTTAGTGCCTCTTCACTCTGCGGAATTGTGATGAGGATATACACAGCAGGGGTTATATTGAGGTCACCAATTGATTTCATTTAGGATAATTCACTGTCAAATAGTAGCAACCTGTACTGTGACCTTGAGATGGACTGAAACCAGTAAGCCAATGGCCAAGGAGAAAAATAAAATAAAGAACCTGTCCTTTCTCACTCTCTTGAGTGAAAAAGAATGGAAATAATTTAAACGAAAGTAAAAAATCTCACTTTTTGAATAACTTAGAATCCTGAGAATGAGCTTTCATTGTTTCAACTGGGATAGCTTATCACCGGCTTTGACTTGGGTTCATCTAACTAGTATACAGTTCAAGCAGAGAAAAAGACATCTCCACATTGGAATTAAGACCTTAGACACCTAAGCCAATTGCTGAAACCTAGAAAAGATGACTCAATGTCCAAATTAATGTTCTACGTATTACTAAAAAAAAATTTAAAAAATATTTACAGAACTTATTTGAGATTTATGACTTTCATTTGAGATAACTTATGTGTCTCATCACTTGAGATAAATGAATAATCTATTAAGTCTGTTCACTGACCATTTTTCCATTTTATGCACTGAATACAATTGGCTGTACAAACACATCAATATTTTTTATATTTAAAGGGAAAAACAGAAAATGGCTTTTTAGTTTTAAAATCTCCATTTACTGAATTTTCAATTTCTCATTTAAAAAAAAAAAAAAAAAAAATTCACTTAGAAACAATGGAAGAGGGAAACTGGGTGAGGTTTTTGCAAATTCTATTCCTAAGTATTACAAACTGGTGGACTTCTGGATCCAGGCAGGATTTTCCAGCCTGGATGGCCACAGTTACAGTCTGGCAGATGTGGCTGATGTGGTTCCATTTGTATTTATGAAAGGAAAGGAAGCTGCTTGCTACTTAACAAGGAGATATTGGATGGTGAAAGCCTGAGCAGGATGAAAGTTATATATGGCATAAGTGGTGGACACTCTACAAGAGCTGGCTGGCTGGAAGATAATTTTCTTCGTAATCACCTGTATGGCACTGTGTTTATTACTTGGGACTCAAATAGTTTTGATAACACACCAGTGTGTTTGTTGTGATACCTGTTTATCACTATTCCCATTCAGTTGGGAGATGGGCACCAGGCTGGGAGAGGACACAGCTGGGACAGCTTACCCCAGCTGACCAAAGGGACGCACTGTATCCCATGATGTGCTCAACGCTAAAACCTCAGGGAATGGAGAGCAAACGAGGCATAAGCACTTCTTGTTTATGGAGTTTGTCTTCCCAAGTAGCCATTTCACATGCTTTCCAGAAAGTGGCTAAACATCTGCCTGATGACAGGAGGTGGCAAATAAAGGACTTATTTTGCTTTGCTTGCACAGAGAGCTTTATTTCACTTATTATATTGTCTTTACCTTGATCCCTGAACTTTTCCCACTTTTGCCTTCCCTGGTCCTACCAGGAGGGGAACGAATGAATATCTTTGTAGGGCTTAGCTACTGGCCATTTTTCTCCAGCAGCTTTCTGACTTAACTATTTTGGTCCTGTAAGCTCATGATTTAGGTTACAGGCTGACACTGGCTTCAGAAAGTTTTGATAATGTGAAGATTTTACATCTCTTTTAACCTAATCACCTAGGTTATTCTTTGTAGACAATGAAGAGAGACGAGCACTGTGAGAACCTGATTTTTCCTCTCATTAAATAGGTACATATCACATAAGTAGAAAGAAATGTACTTTGAACGTTTCTCTTCTCATTGACCATGGAGAGAATGTAATTGAAACTTAAATTAGAGTATGCTTGTAACGTGTAACCTAGAGGACATGATCCCAAAAGTGAGTGTATACTAAGGCTTGGTTCCTTCAAAAGGTTTAGGCCCTAGTTATCTTCATATCAGTGAAGTCAGGAAAGTATCTCAGTAGTTATAAGGACTCAGGTTAAAACAGTTTTTGTCTATTTCCATGGTTAACAGAAAGTTCTTTCACCAAAGGTTCATTTTGCTGACAGCATAGAAATACATTCACATGGCTTCATAAGACTGAACACTTAAGAAGTTTTAAATGTTTATTCACTTCTGTATAGTATATGGGATTCTAAACTTATGAAAATGTAGATCTGAATTACATTAAGTGAATATTTTTGCTTTCTTTAAACTTTGTCTTTCAAACAGACTTTGTTCTCCTCATATATAAAAAAAAAAAAGAATTTGTCTAATTTAACTGTAATATGCTTACCCTTTCACACACAACATCTTACACTACTTAGAGTTGTACTGTGACATGCACTGCAAAGCAAAATACCTAATGCAAAAATAGTTTAATGGATTGAGCTGAAAGAGAATAAACTATACAGATTAACAACTCAAGGTGGAACAAAAGGGTTTTGGAAATTCAGTCAAAATGAATGAGTGCCCAATCTGGTTGGTAAAAAATGCTAAGAAAAATTGTCATCCTGAAAAATGAAGGATGGGGAGAGAATTCCAAATCTAAGTCTCCCTGAACTCAGCAGGAAAGCTTACTTTTCCTTTCACTGATGAGACAGAATTTTGTCACCATACCAAAATCATGTGTGAATTCTAAAATTGTTTAAATTTTACATTGGTAAGTTGATTTTGCTGCATGCAATTTTGTGATGATTAGAAACGAATGGGTAAAAGAAAGGATTTAGCAGCAAAAGAAAATTATGAAAGTATGTTTAAAAGGATCCTGTAAGCTTTTGAGATGTTTTAAATAAATTTGCACTAGTATACACAAAGAACTTCCCAAGTGCCTCCCTGTAGGATTTCTGAAATTTCAAAATAGTGGGTAAGGAAAATGTCTAATTTTTAGGTAAAAGAATAAAGAGAAAATTATTGATCTTTCAGTTCTATTTCAATTTCTCACATTAACCAAACTAATTCTAAGGTTAGGACCTTAAGAAAACATGTAGAAAAATAATGGCCAGCATCAATTTTCTGTGAATATTTATGTCATAGCCATTAAATTTTTTCTTTAAGATAAACAACAGTGAGGAAGAATAATGAAGTTGCAGAAATCATACATGTAACTTGACCTAGGAAGAATTCTTTTGCTCTGATGATGAAATTTTCATTATATTATCTTAATGTAAACACAGATATCTTCGGATACATCCTGTGGCCAAAAGAAAGAATTGCTACATTCTTCATGCCCAACCACTAACCTTAGAATGAAGCAGGGGAGATGGAACAGATATGAAGGGAAATTTTCAGATGGCAAAAGGAATTGAACATTGAAACAGGTTTGTGGCAGCTGCAGAACATCCACTGCTTGTTTTTAGCATTTTTGTTAGGAAGGCGATATGTTGATAAACTAAACAAAGCCACAGATGGATAAGATAAAAAGTTATGGTCTTGTGAGCTGCACTTTTCTGTCAGTTGCAGACAAAGAGAACATCCTAATTTTATTTATCTATAAGAACAAATCCATTGTGTAGTATATTATAGCCCTGTGAAAATAACAGATGAAAAGACTGTTACACAAGTGCCTTTATTAACTATGTCAGGAATATCTGTGCATCCATTTAGTGCCATGAATAATGAATTCATAAATCATGTAAAGGAAAATTAAAATCACGGAAATCCTCTGCAGAATTTTTCAGGACAGAAAGCTCCCAAACTACCCTTCCACTGGAGGTATTGGTAGAACTAGTATGCACATTTTTCAAAGTGAAAAGGTAACAAACAATAATTTCAGTGGTGGTATAAAGTGATTCTTCAGCAATTCATCAGTCAAACCACAAATCAATAATAAGTTACACTATAAGCCTGCTGCAGATCTGACCATTTTTATTATAGTATAATAATAAATTAATAATATGTCCTAAAATTTAAGGATAAGGAAAGAAATATTATTATTAAATATCTATGAATGATCCATCACTACTTGGGTTTTTTTTTCTTCTTCTATTACTAAATAGAAGAAGAATAGAAATTCCACTTGGGGAATTTAGAAAAGCAGACAAAAACTGCCTCAGAGGAGAAAGGCCACAGGGAATAGGAAAGTAACTCAGGGACATAGGAGATGAATAACTGAAAGCAATGATTTTTCTATATCTACACTAAATTATTTCCTAAACTATCATGGACAAAAATATGTATTAATGTAGTGATATGGCTTTTTACCCAATAAACAAATGTAATTGATATTTTACCATATTTTAAAAATTATGTATTTCACAATGTACTCTTGAATTCAGTTTAGCACAACTGCCTGCTGGAGCTTTATCTAAATTTTGCTTATGTTACTTAAAGAACCTGCCTTTGGCAGGAGTGAAGATAATAGCTTTACTGAAAGTTGGTTAGGTTTATGATTGACTTTTATAATTTTTAAGAAATAATACAACTGTTAGATATCACAGTCATTTTGTATCTCATATTACACTGGAATCATATGAAAGACTTTTCAAGTTCCCTTCAAATTAAAATGTTTTATTTTAGATATTCACTAAAAATGCCCACTATCATCAGAATGTTAAAGTCCTTCTGTACCATTACACTAAAATAAACTAAATCTACAGAAAAATTAAGTCAACGTAGTAAAAAATTTACATTTACTTGATTCCTAGTGTGCATAAGAAATTTTTCCTATAAGCTTTCTTGTTTTTATGCAAAAACAGGTTTATGTAAATGTATATATGTTAAGCCATGAAAAATGATTTTTTTCTGTGAATAGTCTCTGATTTGATACGAGATTCCTTATTTCCATCTGAATTTGTTTTGCACCTCTATTGTAAAAATTAAAGTTATATTTGTACATTGTCTGTATATCAGCTAAACAATTCAGCTCTTATTATGAAACATGGTGTATGTTTCCTGGAGTCTTAAACATGAATTACCTGTCTTGCAAATTTCCTAATTAGTTCAACCAATTTTCTTTCTGTCTCCAGGTAATATGAACCAGTGATCTGAATCTGATGTTGTTAACAAAACAGAGTGCTGAACAAATGTTTTAGGTCACAGTCTGTTTACAGCATTAGAAAGTGCCTTATTTGTTCCCTAATTTATATATTTTGATTTATTTATTAATTTATCAGGAAAAAAAAAAAGGAAGAGAAAAGGTAAGAATCCTTTCTTAGACCTTCAGAATGATTCACATATGTTTCAAAGTACCCACTGATGCAGCTGTCAGCCTTCAAGGGACTTTTAATTTTAAATGCAAGATTTCGGCATCAGAAAAGAAGGCATTTCTACCTTTGTAGAAAGGTGATTCACAATTCTGTCTGGCTTTCTACATGCCTGTATTATTCCACAATTTTTAGTGCCACCATTTTAGTTCACGCATGATGATTTCTATTTATTTAAGTCTGAAAACATTTAATTTTTTAAAAAATATCAGATTAAAAAAACTTGAATTTATTAATCCATCCAGTCACATTTTGAAATACAGTGCATGGCTTCACATCTGTAGTGTAGCTCATATTCAGTAGTGGAAAAGTACCATAATAGAATCACTGTAATGCAGAAGTAATCTGTAAGAAGCAATCTGTGGAAGTTCTTATTGTGAGTATTTTTGTGGTATTGAGAAATTAACGCAAAATACTTGTCAGGATGAAATTAATTGCTACCTTTAATTTTAGCAGTGAAAAAATTAATCACTGAGATACCTTCAATAACTGAGGCATTGCAATGGACTATTAAAAATTTACCCCCAATTGAAAAACCAGACTCTGTCTTCAGTGATGTTTGAAGTAGAGAAATTTTTGGAGTCATTCATTCAGGGGAGAGTAAAAAGTTCAGACAGGGACATGGCCAGGGCAACTGACACGAGACAAAAGAGCATTTCTGTGCCATAATAGCCATGCTTGGCAATAAAATGGGAGAGGGTGTTACAAAGGGAAGGATGTTCCAAAGTAGGCATTGCATAGGGGTTGTCTGGGCACAGGTCTGCTTGTGGGAGTGGTGAATGGTTTTTAGGGTTTTTTTCTCCCCAAGTATTAAACTGTCTTTTTCTTGATCCATGACTCTTTCTCTATAATTTTTCTTTCTGATTTTCTGAGCAAATGGGCTTGAGTCCATCCACCCCTCAGGGGAAAAATAAGTTTGCATCAAAATGTAAATTGCAATGGAATCATGGTTGTGACACTCAATTACACTTCTCAATTTTATATTTAAATAATTAATAGATGTTTGATACTGGTTACTCTCAGTATAATTATTATGTTGGTTATCTTTTTATATGCTTAAATAACATGAAACATCATGTTATATGCATAAATCATGATGTTTTATGCATCAAATGTGTTCACTCATTAATCCCACAGATGATTATATATCTATGCAGAGAAAGTATGTTCATTTCTTACATTCCTGAAGGATTTTATATTGTCATAGCATATGTAAGATCTTCTAATATTAGCTGTGTGAAGATTTAGTTAAGGATTTGGAATTGATTTGCACATTTTTAGAGTCTGAATAATTTTTTTCACTCGCTGCAAGGTCCATCTTTGAGTCAATAACCATTTTCATTGTGACAGTATCTGCTATAAAGAAGATAAACACAACTTTATTTGGATTTATTTATCACTGGAAATATTAAGGTTTTAAATGAATCTTCATACATGAGCATATGTTTCTGTAATTTCATGGAAGATTATTATAAGCAACTTAAAGCAAAGCTTTGATGCTGCCACAAGCAAGTTCAGGGGAAAGTCTTACTCCATGAATGTAATTTAAAGTGTAGTCAAGAGGTGGCCATGAATAGTGTATATTAAAGCTTTGCATTTTCACCTCCCTAGGAAGAGAGGATAGTCTCATTGCTGTGAAGATGGTTGCTGCTTACAGAGACAGCATTAGGAATCACAGAAAGATCCAGAAATAATGCCTTTTTCAAACACTGCCTGTAAGGAAATTCTTAAACTATTCAAAGTGCACTATGTGTTCTGAGAATGCAACATGCAAAGCATTTGCACCCTGGCTTCTCATGAAAAAGAGGTCTGCACATCTCTCAGTCAAATTTAGTGAAATTGTGTAGAAGAGTCTCAATTCCAGTAAAATGCATGAACAGAGAAGACAAGACCTGCAAGTACCCTCTATTTTTTGCTTAAAAAAAATACAGAATGAGTTCATGACAAAAAATGTTACAGAAACTTGTTTGACAGGATATAATGTTTCTTTCCTTCTTTGTGAATCATTGTTAGACATAAGGTAGAAGAAAAGAAAAATATCACCCTCTAATTCATTCCTTTTCTAGTTCATATGCAGAGAAAAAAATGAGGAGGTAAATTCTGAAGCATTTGCATTCTCATATCTCCCTCTTGGCTTTCTCCATGAGAAAAGAAGTAGTATTAGAAGGATAGTTATAAAGATAAACAAGCAAACAAAAATTAGTTTTCCTTATTAAAAGGATGTTTAATTACCCCAAAGCGAAACATCTATAACATTTAATCTGATAATAGAAATAAGGGACAAAAAAGCTTAATTAATCAGAGTAATTGAATACAAAATTGAAAGCAGTATCCATTAACTAGGAAAGAAAAATGACAACATAAGAAAGTGCTGTACGCATTATTAATTGTTTTAGCAGATTCTATTAGAACAACTGGATTAAAAGGTCCTTTGAAGATGTCTTCATCAGCTCCTTTTTCAGTAATCATAAATCAATTATAAAATATTATGTAAAACACTTGACATACTTAATTTAAACTGTAAAAATTATTTTACTTTGTTCAAATCCCTACTCCCAAGATTCCATTTGACTGTTTCTAAAATTTCCTTTTTTATACTGATTCTTGAAAAAAAAATTGCCATCTTCAGATAATTGTTTTCCAACACTTATACTTTCAAATAGAGAACAGATTGTGCAGAACATTTCATTCTTGCTACAACTGTCACAAAAAAAAAGTCTTCAGGGTGGTTATTTGACATTTTAAAAAGTTATAGCTATCAAAAACTAACCTTTTGGAAACTGACTATGGAACGTACTATGATGTTGGAACATATGCATATGACTGAAAACTTTTATAACACATACTGAACAATAGCATTATCTGAGTATCAAACTAGGCATGAATTACCATCCTATCAGGGAAAACTGGGGACATTTTCTAACATAGATGGATAAAATGGCAAAAAAAATGGAAATTATTTGATCAAAGCTAGACAACAGGTACCATAGCACCAGGACTAGAACCTGTCAGTAAAGTTTTCAGATTTCTAGCTCTCTGTTCCTTACAGCAGATTGCTTCATTTTTAACTCTTTTTTATGCCACTGCAATACTTCATCCCACAGTCTTTCTTATTGTGTGAAGCTCCCATGGAGAGCATAAAGAGCAGCACTTTAGCTTTAAAGAAAAGAAAACCAACAAAATTTAATAGAGAATTCTTAAAAGAAATAACCAAATTCTAAGGAATTTAGAGCTACGAATATAAAACTTCCATTTCAAACATGCCACCAGCTGGTATTCTCTTCCAAGCTGAAAAGAGAAAGATACTAGATTGTTGGTAAATCTTGTTCATTCCACAAACCACAGATATTTATTTTAATTGTGATCACTTTATAATTTCATCACTTTTTTTTCTCATGAAGATATTAGGATATTGAAAATAGAATGCCTTATTCTGTGAGAGCAATTCTCAATGTGGCTCTTTGTGTTAGATACTTGTCTGCTTGTAGCCTGGAGTTTGTAGGCTGAGAGATGCAGTTTCCCCAACAGTTAAGCAGCAACTCCTCTGTGATTACACGACACACATTTAATGCTCCCTAAAGCACAGAGACAGAATAGATTTGATGTCACGATATACATGTAAAGCTGAAAACTTCATCAGCGGCTGCTAATTCAACCTGTTTGCATTAGCTTGCTGAAAGTGTAGCAGAGTTAAACAGAATGAAAACAGTCATTTCAGTAACACAACTTCATTCAAGAGAGGATGTGTTTCTCACTCTGTGTGTGTGGCAGTGACTTATATTTTCAACAGCACACAGCACTTGACAAAGGCAGGAAAGTGGCAACAGACAACACAATAAGGTGCTGCCTGCCAGGATCTAATGGAGAGGCCTCTGGAAAAGCCCAGTGACACATCTATCTGTGCCTCCTGGTTCACTGGTTATGATTTTACTCCACAAATCTGGAAAATCAGTAGAGCTTTGGGAACCTTATTACAAAAATTATTACCTTTAATTTTTCTCTCATATTTCAAGTACAAATTCTTTGGAAGGACACACTAATACACATGCATATATGAAGATTAATTGTTTGTACAGGAATTTTATGGGTGAATGTATGAGTAACTGTAAGGATAACAGCAATGTACCTGAGGATACACTTGGAACTGCTGACATTAGATCCCAGCTGAGTAGCAGATGTTAGAATAGAATAATAGATTTTAGAATAGCAGTTTCAGTTAGCATATAAACACTGTGTTGGAGCAAAGAAATATTGATATCAGTGATGCCAATGTAACCATTAGATATTAATAACATGTAGTAACTACAGTATAATTTCTGTACCTGTAATATCTAGGGATAGATATATATCTGAAATGAATCAGTAGAGCATTTTTTCACAGACTGATCTATTCAATGTCACTCCAGAAAGGATGTTTCTCAAATTAGTTTGTGGTAACAAAATATTAGTTGTTATCAGGAAGCCACAGCTTGAAGGCTATCAAAGAAAATCAAGAGCTTGAAACAGAGATGCTGACGGTGTGAGTAAAGGTGATGTAGGCCTTGAAAACATGATACTGGTCAGCCCAGGACCACAAAAAGGGTCACAAATGTTCAGTTGCTATTCACTGAAGGCATGAAGTATTATTAACTGGGGATAAAACAAAGGTTTTGAGGAAAACAAAGAAGCAAAGAATGAATATGCAGTATACTTAAAATATCACATATATAATAAAACTCAACAGTACGTGAAAATGGGGACCTGCAAATAAAGATGAAGTAGACAATCAGCAAACATACAAACAGAATTTTAAGTACACTGAAGAGCAAGAAGGAAGAAATCCTTCATCAATAAAAGATGTTTATTGCCAAATGAGCCAGGATGTTGACAACTCACCGTATTTGCATATCTTCTTCCTGGGGAAGACTTCGTGTCTTTGACCTTAGCATGCTGGGCAGGCTTCAGGGGTGAGCCTAACACCAGGGAAGAGGGTTGATACTAAAGTGTTTGTCTTTATCAGTTTCAATTCTGTCATTATAAGCTGTTATAGTAATTAATTGTGACTGAGTTAATAATATCTCCTTCACTTTAATTAATCTAACAATAAATCCTTGCTTCTGTATATAAGGTATATTCTTTAACCCACATAAATTACATGCAGTCTTTGCTCTTGTACCCTGCCCTTGAGCTCATTTGTAATTTAGATGCAGCACTGCAATGCCAAAATAACAGAACATCTGAAAGTACACACAATTTTATTCACATTTTAGCATTTATTCTGAGTATTCTTGCTTTAATTCATTTAAATCAATCCCTTGAAAAATAATTTTCAATTTCCAAACTGTATTATTCTATAGGAGTCTCATTAATTATAAATGTAATTTCCATGCCTACCACATATTTATTTCCCAATATTGGAGGCTTTTCTAAAAGCTTGATGTGCCATTCTTTGGTTCACATTATCATGCAGACATTTTTAACATCCTTCATATATGCTGTCAGGTTGGGAAGCTTAGCTGTGGCTTGTGATCATTTCATCCATACAAATAAAGCATTGGTTTTTCAGCATGTATTATAACATTATGAATTTCAGAAATTCAGTCAGGGACTAACTCTGGAGATAACCAGACTCATTTAAGGCTATGAAACATTTACAGGAAAAAATAAAGATTCTGTTTAAAAAAAGACTCATCACAAAATACCTAATATACTATTTTGATTAAAAAATACTTAAAACTGTGAAATTTATCCAAAAATAATACTTTCAGGTATTTATAATATTATTTTTACATTCTTAAATGACCCAAATGCTGATGCATGCCAATAGCTTGACATTGTTACTGTAAATTAAAAATCACTGACAACTGTACACCAATATCATGAAAATCTGATAAATCAGCACAGCTCTGTAGAGGTCATTTTGCACTGCTGATTTATATGTGTGATGTCAATGACTATCTCCTGTTCCAAAAGTGCTGGGTATATTTTGGGTGCAGGAAAAGCAGTCCATTTCTCAAAATAACTGATGAGGGTAGTCTCATATGGCTTAATCAAAAACAAAATACAAACAAGTAGATAAAGAAATAAAATCACACTATGAAACTGAAAGAAAATTAAGCCTGGGAGAAGAGAACACCCACCTGGCTACAGCCTCTTTTCAGGGAGTTGCAGAATTTGATAATGTCTCTCCTGTGCCTCCTTTCCTCCAGGCTGAACAACCCCATCTCCCTGAGCTGCTCCTCATCAGATTTGTGCTCTGGCCCCTTCACTAGTTTAAAAGCTTTTTTTTGGACACAATATGTTTTTTCTGGGGGGTTTTCCAAGAAAAGAAAAAGATAGATCCATGTAACCATTTGCCATCTACCTTGAGTTTTGTTCTATCTTCTCCAAATCTTTCTAAAAATCCTGCTCGTTCACTTTAAATAGATGCCTAAAAATGAGCTGCACAGGACTAGACTTCTAGCTAAGATATCTCTCAGGTGAGTGCCTGAATATCAACAGTAGCCTATAGTTACACTAACATTTAGTAGTCTTCTAATTAACTTGTACAAAATGAAACATCTCCAGAAGAGAATATTTTGAGTATCCCTCTAGTTTGGTTTGAGTCACAATGGATGACAAACAAAAGAATGGAGTAGTGATCCTTCGTGTCACCATCCCATCCTGGCCAGCAATTCTGCCAATGCAACCATAGATTTTGCATAAGCAATGTCAGCTGTTGCCTCTTCCACATCCCTGTCTTCATAACTTCTAAGCAGGATGAAATGTGAGTGTTTAGCACTCAATGTCAAAGAGGGGCTGAGACAGCTGTTTGTTCAAATCAAAATTACATTTGCAGGAAAATACGCACGTACTGGCTGCACAAACAGATATTCATTTGAGATGAATACAAAGGAAGAAATGAGCAGCACACTGTTTTCTATAACATTCTTTTAAAGACTGAACTGCTAGGATGACGGAAGAGAGGACAACAATGAGAAATTTGCAGATTACAGGACACAGGCTGTTCACAGTTCTATAGAAAATCAGAGCTATAATTTACAGTTTAAGCACCTACGTCTTTCTTCTGCCTATGTCAGCTGAATGATGCACACACACAAATGCGTTCTGGTTCATATTTTTTTCATATAAATGTGGGGGTTTTTTTGATCTATATGGTGCTCAACATCACTGCTGAGTGGCTCAGGCCGGTTTCATTATCTAAGAAAGGCAGATTGAATCCCTAATACGCAAATTACTGATTGAAATATTAAACTAATAGTCTGATTTCATTATGCAGGCTTGACACAAATGAGATCAATGTCATGGATTAAATTAACAAGTGAATAACTTAAAAAGGATAATAGGTGATTCCATCACCTCCAAAGCACTCAAAATTAAAACAAGCACCAGGTTTTACATCTGTTTTTCTCCCTGTTCTTAGATAGTCTGACCTGAAGAAACTAACATGTGGGGCTGGTTTTTAATGGTAGAGGGCAGACAGAAACCCATCAAGCTTCCAGTTTTACAGAGGTAAATTACAGCTGCAGTCCCTATCTTAGAATTATATACTGGGACTTACTGTGCCTTACTGAACAACTTAAAGGAGGAAATAATTCTCTATTCCTATGGGATCTACCATCAGATTTGTGTTTGTTCACAGATGGCTTCATGAAATAAACAGAAATGCAGCCATACAGCACTTACGTGCCACAACCCGTTGGGAGTGGTGGAGGGATAGGAACTGGGACCACAAACTTCCTCTCCCTAAAGAATGTAACACAGAAAACAGCAGACACTAGGAAAAGCTTCATAAAATTTCACAAATCCTCAGTGTAACAGACCTGCACAAATTTTATATTTACTACTGGATACATATCCAGTCCCTGCACATCTGACAAACACATCACTAGCTTTTGAGTGAAATGTGGAGAATGAAGTTAGTTGTCTCATTCTGGTTTAATAATTTTATTTTTTTTCCCAAGTTGAAGAGCTGATTTTCTTTAATGAATGTCTTTGAACAGGTATAGGTCTTCCTACACAATTTTGACTTTAATTCCACATTCCAAATTTAAATCAAGTATTCAATATGTTAAGGCTAGTATTAAGTTTTATGTATCTATCTAAAAAGGAAACAGCAAATGAATACAGCATTCCAGAGAGGAAATGCAAGGTCTCTTTTGAAGATATGATTTATAATTCATTTCTGCAGTATCATTCTTTCTATCTCTTCAGATATTTCAGATTTTAAAGAGGTTGCCATAGATTAAAAGTAGCTATTTCCTTATAAAAAATACAAGGATGCCGTTAGATTAAACACAACGTTGTGAATTAAAAGTTCTCGTTTCTGTTTAATTTCCCAGCGCGTTACCGAAGTTGCGCGCAGACCTCTCCCGCTCCCCGGGATGCCAAGCCCAGCCGAAGAGCTTTGCTGCCACCTTAAGGCAGCGCGGGCCGGGCAGGGCGCGCTCAGCTCCCGGCGCCCGCTCCTCGCACAGCCCGATTCCCCTCCCTGGGAAACCCACCAAGTGCCACCGCGGTCCTTGCGCCACTGAGGAATCTGTGCGCCGATGACGATGGTGAACGGCACATTTGTACTTGCAGTGTTACTGGGCTGCCGGGGTAATCCTCAAAATGACAAATCGCTGTCTGCACGATTAATTTTCTTTCTGTCAAGTCTAGAAAGATGAGAGATTTTGGGGACATCGTGCAACGTGTCAAGGAAATGCCAGCTGTCCCCATAACATCTCAGTGCTAACAATGGAGGGAGATTGATGATTCGTACACAGTGCTGTTTTTCATAACTTTAACAAATCTGAATTCCTCAGCAGATAAAGTAATGGAATCTGTCAGTCAGCAGGAAGATACTCAGAGCAGCAACAGATATTTAAATAATCAATATTGTAACACTTGAAGGTGGTTGCAATAAACCAAAGGAACTTAAATTTTCACACAATGAAAGAGAGAGTCCTTTTTCTCATTCCTCATGATGGCTGTACTAAAGACAATCACAGAGAAAAACTCTTAAAGGAATAAAGATATGTTTTTCTTTCACAAAGGAAAGTACTTCTTCTTGGCAGGTATTATGATTTGATATATATTAAGATTCGATTTATATTAGGATTTGATTTGAAGCAGTACTGTATATATATGTGCCACATATTTAAAGCAATGAAAAAGTCTCAGAGAACGGAGCAGCACCCTTCAATTAGATATGCTGACGTTAATTACTGACACTTACATGAATTGCATATACATCACAATGCAGACTGAGTCCTGATGGTTTAGGATTACATTTTAAATCTGGGAAAGGTCTTCCAGGTCATGAAATAATAACAGCATTGTCTCCCATGCTTCACCTTATAAACGTACCAAGGTGCTGTTTGATAGAAATCTCAAGAGAAATCAATGATCTCTATCAACACATATATCTAAAAGAAGCAGTACTGTATCAAAAAAAGAAAGTGTGGTGCCTCAGAAAGAGCAGACCATGGTTCTCTTTTCTCTGGGGAACCACTCTCAAAGATTACTGTGGTTTCTGGCTTATAACACAGTGGGACTAGAAGTGCCCTTACAGTACTCTCTTGAACCTCTCAGGCAAAGGGATCTCAATTTTTTATATATACATTATATTTTTTTTCCCAGGATTTGCAGACTTCTATGAATAGCTTAGATTTCTCTGAAAATGTATTTTTTTCTGCCAAAATTTGCTTACAGAAAGCACATGCTGTTTTTCTAAATGATATATTTTCTGTACTTTATTGATTCTCCCATAGTGTGAAGAAGTTTATACAGAGTGCTCTTTGATGTAATCCTTTTGGATTTCAGTAAAGCTTTCAATACTGTCTCTGACAGGATCCTTCTATACAAAATGTCCAGCCACAGCTGGATAAACACATCACGGGATGGGTGAGCAACATGCTCATGGGTGGGGCACAAAGGGTTACAGTGAATGGGATGATATCAAATGATGACCTGTCATTAGCAGGGTTCTGCAGGTCTCCATCCTTGTCCCTGTGCTCCTCAACATTTTCAAAAATTACTTGGATGCAGGACTGTAAGGGACACTAAGCAAGTTCACAGCTGATACAAAACTGGGAGGAGCTGTTGACTCCACCGACACCCTGCAGAGAGTCTTTGACAAATGAGAGGATGGGACAACCACCTTCAACAAGGGAAAGTGATGGAATCTGCACCTGGGATGGGGCAACCCTGGGTGTCTGGACAGACTGGAGAATGAGAGGCTGTAGAGCAGTACTGCAGAAAGGGACCTGGAGGTCCTGGTTGATGCAGGCTGAACATGAATGTCCTGGCAGCCAGGAGCATCAGTCATGTCGGGAGGCATCAGGCACAGCATTGCCAGCTGAGCAAGGGAGGGGATTGTCCCCCTCTGCTCGGCAATGGGGTGGCCTCACCTCAAGTCCTGTGTGCATTTTTGGGCACTGCAACATAAAAAAAGACATTAAGAGAGCATCCAAAGGATGGTCATGAGAATGGGGAAAGGCCTTGAGAGGAAGCTGAGGGCACCTGGAGTACAGGAGGCTGCGGGCAAACCTCATTGCTGTTACATCTTCCTCATGAAGAGGAAGAGGAGAGGCAGGCACTGATCTCTGCTCTGTGGTGACCAATGACAGGACTCAAGGGAATGGCCTGGAGTTGTGTCAGGGAGGTTAAGGCTGGATATCAGGAAAAGGTTCCTCACTCAGAGGGTGGCTGGGCACTGGAAGAGGCTCCCCAGGGCAGTAGTCACAGCACCAGCCTGACAGAGTTCAAGGGTTTGGGCAACGCTCTCAGACACATGGTGTGATTTTTGGGGATGGTGCTGTGCAGGGCCAGGAGCTGAACTTGATGATACTGGTTCGTTCCTTCCAACTCAGCACAGTGTGTGATTCTGCCATTCTGCGATTCTCTCATTCTTTCTCTCTGTCTCAATTAGTAAATGAAACATAAACTGACCATGTTCTTTTGACTTATGTGTGTTCTGAAAGTAGTGTATTATGTTTCATCCTCATACAGATGAATTCTGAAAATCTTCCATACAGTAAAGGTCACACAAAATTGCAGACTTCAGTATTGAAAAGAACTTGTCCTATCATAAAAATTGCTTCTGTCTTCACACCTTTTCACAGGAAGCACATTGTCTCAGAATGATGGAAATTATTAAAGAGAGATGCTGAGGAAACAGACTTTTGCCTCTGAGCTACACCCTGAGGGGTTCAGATGCCCCAGAAAATAAAGCGCCCCAGCTCTCCTCAAGAGAAAATGAGAACAGGAAGAAAACTCAAGTAGTCCTCTATTCTGTATAATGGTGACATATTATTTTGGATTTCAATAAATATTTCCAAATCAAGAGTTTTTACTCTGGTTTTTAATTATCAGCCTCTGGGTGTTACCAAAAGAAAGAGGTTTTTCACATGTACTTTTGGTTTAATTACTCGGTGGCTTTTTTTTTTTTTTAATGGAAGAAATAGGAGTCCTGAGGAGTACCAAAAGAAGGGAAATCTTGGGAAGCAGATAAACTTTGAAGACACCAGCTACAGAAAACATATTCGTATCGTTGATGTTTTTAAACACTTCAGCTGGGATTTATTTCGAGGTTAAGATATTTGAAATTAGATGTTAGTTTGTAGGTGGTTACATGTGCACTATAGGTCTTAACATTATGGTTACATCTAATACAAGACTGGGTTGCCTTGTTTCATTCTTTTTCAAATATTTTATTCTTTCTTTTGTCTTTTAATTCACTTTGATTCATCTCTATTTTTCTTCTTTTCTCACTTTATTTCCTTGGTTTTCTTTCTATTGCTTGTGAGTGGGTTTTTTTTTCTTTTCTTCCCTCATACATTATCAACCAGGTGTCATTCTTTCCATTTCAAATCCCAGCATACCCTATTATATTAGGTCCTTCATTGCACATCAAACCATCTGTGTAATAAAGCCAGGAATACACAAAGAAAAGTTAACTCCCCTTTTCATGAATTTTAAGCAAGAACTCAGATTAAGAGGATATTGATATATTTTTTCATATATTTTGCTTTTTTACTCTGTCCATACTTCTTCTCTACATAGAATTTTCCATCATTTAGTCTTTTTTTTTTATTTTCATGTCCATCACTGTCACCCAAAAGCTCTTTCTAAAGAACTGGAAAAAGGCATTTTGCTAAATTACTTCCATGGGAATAATATGCGGCCATAAAACCATATAAAACTAACATATTCCCTAGATGTATCAGAAAAGCAGAGTATGAATACCATATTTCTACCCTTTCACTCACAGAGAAAGCTGGAAGTCAGTATTCTCAAACTCAGAAAAGGCAGACACAGACATATGAGGAAAAAAATCATCTGGAAAACATTCAGTAAAGATTGAAATCATTTGCTGTAGCAGTACCAGGCGGAAACTCAAAAGATAGAAGCATCCCTTAAGTTCATTTCTTCCCTGCTGCAGTTGCCCCAACTACAGACCAGGACCAACTTATCTCAGCTGATAAGATCTGACAAAATCTCAGTTTGTTGTGGAATAGCTTCAGGCTACCATTTTTTGTTGTTGCTGTACTTGCAAAGACTTTGAGAATGGTATAAAACCAATAGGAAACAAAATCCAGCTACTCTACTTAATGCTGCAGACCTGTAGAGCTGGTTTCAACAGCAGAATTAAATTTCTTTTACTCCAATATTCAAAAGATAAATACAATTACATGATATTCTAACTGTGAAGCCGTATATTTGGTGTATTTGGTTCATTAGATTTTCAGATGGAATACAGAGGCATGTCTTGAGAGAAGCAAAAAGAAAAGGACTGATTTACACCATCTGAGAATCTCAATGTCTGCCCCTAACTACAGAATCTTCCCATAATTCCCTTGTGAATCATTTCATGATGTATAAAAAGAGATCACAACATGTAATTAACTGGCAACCGTACTATGAAGAGAATGCACTGCTTACATGCTAATAATTATTTTTTCATTCATGACTCTCTTTTCATGTGATCTTCCATCTGGAAATGAAGTTTTGGATTAATTTGTTCTAATTTTAGATGTGCTGCTTGGGCATATGATTCCTCTAGTGCCTTAACTCACATACCTTTTGCACATAATTTCTTATGTAGTTTAAGCAATCAGAGTAATGTCTTGTCCTGTCTTTTAGTTTTTAATTTCCAGTGTAAAAAATGAGCAACCAACTGATTATTTCTACACCATTTATTTTTCCACGTGATAATAGTGGACACTGGTAGGTCTCATATATTCACTGCCCTTGACACTGTTTTAAAACTTAGTCCAGAGCAGATAACCACTTACAGAATGATGTCCTATGTATCACCAGCCATGAAAAACTATTCAGGAATCTTCTAGCCAGCCTGTTTTCAGACTTCTGTTAGCCCTACAATTTCAAATTTAAGAACAAAATGTATCTCAGATCAAGGGAAAAAAGTCACAGTATCATCAAAAAAATTGGTTGGAAGGAACTTCTGGGGTCATAAGTATGACAACCTGCTCAATTAGCAGGTTTTTTGAAACCTGCTAGTTTCAAAAATTCAGACAAATTAGGAAAATCTCTATTAAGATTCCACACCATCCCTGTTCTTGTGTTGAAACAGTCTCATGAGAAGTTTTTCCTTCATACACTCTTAGAATTTCTCTGTTACAGGTTGTGACCATTGTCTTTTGTTTGAATCATAGAATGGTTTGGTTTGGACTGGGACCTTGAATATCATCTAGTTCCAACCCCCTTCGGGGGGATTATTCCTGGAGGGACACCTTCAACTAGGCCGGGTTGCTCTGAGCCACATCTAGCCCGGCCTTGAACATCTCCAGGGATAGGGCATCCACCACTCCACTGGACAAGCTGTTCCAGTGCCCCACCACACTCACAGTAAAGATTTTTTTTCCTAATATCTCATCTATACCTATTCTTTCAATTTGAACTCATTCCCCTTTTTCCTGTCACTACCTGCTCTTGTCTTGCCTCATCTTTTCTGCAAGTTCCCTTCCAACACTGGAAGGCTGCAATTAGGGCACTCTGAAGGCTTCTGTTTTCCAGACTGAATAAACCCAATTCTCCCTTCCTTTCTTTATAAGAGAGGTGGTCTCTCGCTTTGATCAACTTGGTGGCCTCTTCTGGACTTGCTCCAACGGGTTGGTGTCCTTCCTGTGCTGGGGATGCCAGAGCTGGATGCAGCACTGCAGATGGGGCATCACCAGAGCAGAGAACAGGGACAGAATCACTTCCCTCGCCCTGCTGGCCACAGTGTTTTGGGTGCAGCCCAGGACACAGCTGGCTTTATGTGCTGCAAGTGCTCATTGCTGGTCATGTCCCATCTCTCATCCACAAGGAGGACCTCAAGTCCTCCTTGGACTTAAAATCTGTTCATCCTCCAGCCTGCACTGGATTGGGGATTGCCCCAAGCCAAGTGCAGGATGTTGTACTTGGTCTTGTTAAACCATATGAGACCATGTATCCACTTATGCCTGTCTCAGTCCCTCTGGACAGCATTCCATCCTTTAGGATNGTCCTCTATCCCTTTGATCAGCTTGGTGGCCTCTTCTGGACTTGCTCCAACGGGTTGGTGTCCTTCCTGTGCTGGGGATGCCAGAGCTGGATGCAGCACTGCAGATGGGGCATCACCAGAGCAGAGAACAGGGACAGAATCACTTCCCTCGCCCTGCTGGCCACAGTGTTTTGGGTGCAGCCCAGGACACAGCTGGCTTATGTGCTGCAAGTGCTCATTGCTGGTCATGTCCCATCTCTCATCCACAAGGAGGACCTCAAGTCCTCCTTGGACTCAAAATCTGCTCATTCTCCAGCCTGCGCTGGATTGGGGATTGCCCCAAGCCAAGTGCAGGACGTTGTAGTTGGTCTTGTTAAACCATATGAGACCATGTATCCACTTATGCCTGTCTCAGTCCCTCTGGACAGCATTCCATCCTTTAGGATGTGTCTACAGCACACTCGGCTTGTTGTTCTGTGCTTTCAAGAATAATCTGTCAACATTCAAATTTTAACCTCCCACCTGAAGATTATTAGACTCTTTGATACATTTCTTCTTGTGCTGAACAAACCATATTCCTCAAGTAGACCTTGTATGCCTTCTGTTCCGCCTTCCAGACACCTTGGTGGCATTTTGACAGTGGTCTCTATTTGCTGATATTTCTGTTTCAGTAGTGAACCAGTCTTGATGCAGAGCCATACAGGAGACAAATAGCCTTGCTCAACCTGCTAGCAATATTTTTGATGCTGTAGCTGGTTAGGATTCACCACCACAAACAAACATACTGTTGATCCATGTTCAGTTTGTTGCCCACACAACACTCAGATTCTGTCTCTGCAGAGATTTTGGTCAGCCTGGACAATTTCATAGGGTCATTCACCTCCAAGCGCAGGACTTTTCTGAACTCCCTAAGCAATTTCTAATGGATCATTTCCTTCTTCATGTTAACATCCCTCTGTAAGACAGCAATTAGGTGTCACCTTAGCAGACTTGCTAAGGGTGCATTTTTTCCCAAGATCCAGGGCATAGAAGAAAATATTAAGCAATGTTAATGTCAATATTTATCCCTGGGGAGAATAATTTTGGTCAAAACTCATAGCTTTGATCAAAATATGAAGGCACATTGCTACTCAGCTAATACAAAATCATAGAATCATGGAATATGCTGAAAGGGATGCAGTGCAGGTCATCCCAGGATTTTTAGAGAAAGGTTAGGTCTTTTTGCTGTATCATATCTGCAGTCTATAAACAGACCTTAAAAACAGTATAGTAATATGGATAACTAAAACAAGCTCTTATGCTTATTTTCACCAGAGACAGGTTAGGAATATAGGGATTCTCCTTGCTTAATTATATGAAACATGACTTTAGGAAGATTAGCTACTGGAACTATTTTATTTTGTGGTAGCCTATCCAAATTATTTTCCCATGGAGTATGCTGGGAACTGGGTATCACTCATCCCTAAAGTACCAAAGAAGAATTACTTAATAAACACTGATCTTGAATCCTTTTCCTGTTAACAGTGTCAAGTTACTCACACAGCCCAAAGTAGATTCTTTTGGATTTTATAAGCACGAATTTTTTTCCCTGTCATGGTGAAAAATGCAAAGTTGCACTGGTATTACAGAATGTAAGTTCACACATTTCATTATCTAACATGACATGTCTTTGTGACTGGGCATGGCTTGGCTTAAAGGGAGTACTAACTGAAAAATGGTTTGCTCACACAGTGCCAAAAATGTAATTCATAAAGATAACATGTAGTCAAAACAGACAAAATAATGCCTCTGCCTTTGACTGAGCTGCATCAAGACCATGACTAACTCAGACCTAAAATGTCCATTAAAAGACTCTTTTTTGTTTTACTTTCTTGACAGAAAGCATGCATACTACAGTGAAAAGGGCACGTCTGTGAGTGTGCCTCTGCACATGTGTACATATGTATATGATTGATTTCTTAGGGTCTTGCCTTCAAATTTAGTAGAGAACATTCTAGCAAGGCCTAGTATTTTAGCCATTCTATGTTGTTAAGTCTTCCAGGATCAACTCCTTTGTTTATGAATTCCCCTAAATATAGAAATTACTTTACATCTGTCTTTGTAACGGCTTACCTCTTATCTGAAACTGTTCTGATTTGTATCCTTTGTCCTTGATATTTAGTTGTTTCCTTGACTTCCATACTCAAGAATGGAAAGATATATTGCAGGCAGAGGAGGTTGCATCCCTTTGAAACAAAGTATGTTGCGTTTCTGATCAGATAAAAATAACTGCTCTTTTGAATGCTTGTGAAAGTTAAACAAATGCACAATACTAGAATAGGCTTCTGCCTGAAGGTCAGAGTCAGCATATAATAGGCCTCTTGCTGATATATCAGCCACTCCCCTTCCTGGGTTCTGCTCAGAGCCTGATGTGTGCCTTCCCTTCAGAGAACCCATACACAAAACAGCAGCAACACGCAGAAGGAAATCATATTGTTATCCCACAGAGGTCTGGGGCAACTGAATGCAGAAAGTAGTCCCTTGGAAGTGATTGAAGGTGGTAAAATGGAAAAAAGTTGTGAAGCTGCACACTGTTGCTCCTCAGGACAATCACATGTCCTTCGTCACCCCATTTGCAGATTTTTTGCAAATATTGCCTATTCATTTGTTATTTTAAATTGTCTTACACTACAAGGCTATGGTTTTCAGGAATTGAATTTCTTGTGTGAGTATAGATCTATTAATCTTGCTGTTTGTGCTCTGTTAACTGTTGTCAAGATTCTTTGTTGTATTGCAACTAAAAGTTATTGAGATCCTAGCACACAGAGACAGATACACACACACACACACAAGCATTAATGATGCAGGAAAAAAATATCAAAATCTTTAATCACAAGTAAGCATTAGTTGAACTAGTGAGAGAATGAGTCTTTAGCCTTTTGTTTATATTTACTATAAATTTCACATCCACATACAGTTATGATTGCTAGTTCCAAAGAAAATTTCAATTTGGGATTAAGCATCTTGAAACCAACACAGTTAAACATGATGAAAATTTCTATGAGAATCTAAGGCTGCTGAAATTCATTGTTGTTTATTTCATCTGAAGGAGTCTGTAAGGGACCATTCATCTGTATGGAGACCATGAGAAAACAAGATGTATAATAGCCTGCACAATTAGAGGTTAATGAGAAAATCATTAATTTCAACAGGACAACAATTGTATTTTATAGGCAGTGTGACACTTAATCAAAATAAAATATCTGGGCTGCTACACAAACATGTCATTAATACACATCCTTGTTCCTGATAGTAGATTCTGGCATTTTAAATAGGCTAAATTCTAACTTTTTAAAGAATTAGAGTCATAAAAAGAAGTAAATTAACTAAAGCTGGCCACTAAGTAGTTACCAAAATAAAAACGTAGAAAAATAATGTATTTCCAATTTGTTTTCCTTTCTCCATTTCAGATCATCCAGTTGTTGTATAAAGACCCATTCTCTCTCATTCAGATTTTTCTTCAACAAACTTTTATATATCTCTACACCGAGTACTCAGACAAGTGGAGAATGTGGAATTTATCTGTGTGAAGTAGGTTAAAAATACTAACTGTGTTAATATGGGGAGGTGTTAAATATGGAATGAAATGTGTGAGTTCAAAAACAGACTCAATTTCAAGACATAAGGACAAAGAGAAATATTTGCAGGTTGAGAATATATATAAAAGAGTAAAACGTGAACTGTAACTACTTGAAGTACATCAGAAGTTCTACACAGTAATTGTTAGTTGATTTATACTACTCACTTCCATTTTGGCAACAGATGACAAGTTTAATCTGGAAATGTAATGAGCTATTTATAGCTTTCAAAGCAAAATAGGAATCACAGATTTCTTAGGGAGAGATTTACATCCAAGATTCTCTGGAAAAAAGTAAGAAAGATTTCAGCCAAGCTTGTATAAAAGTATGGTATTAGTTGAATATTACTTCCAACTTAATTAATATTATGAAATATATAAACTAAAATGCAGTAATCTGTAATCAAAATACTAGCAATACCTTTATTTATGGCCAGAAAAAAAAAGACATTTACATTCTTATTAACTATAAGTTGTATCTATAATTTTAGAATCTCTAAATCAGCTGCTGCCATTCAAGAAGTTACTTGAGACTCTGGATGGCGCTATGGAACATCAGTAGAGTTGAAAAAGGTATCAAAAAAGATAAACAAGATCGTAAGAACTACTAAAAAAGGAAAATGGAGAGCAAAATGCAACATGTCAATATGTTCCTGTTTAAGCACATGATGAATTGTCATCTTGATTGTTATGTGAAACTCAGGTTTCCTTTTTTATTTATCTTCTCAATAAAAAGGCATCAAAGAGAAGCAGCTTTCCAAAATTAAACCTTTAAAAATGCTATGATGAGATAATATAGAATCCAAATGTTGATGAGTTCTAAAAATAAAGCTGATAAATTAATAGAAAACATGAAAAACAGATTCATCAAAGATTATTAAAGATAGAAATGTCTCAATGATAGAATCATAGAATGGGAAGAGACCACAGTGACTCATCAGCTCACCTTCATTGTTCATTCAGGGTCGTCCTAACGCACATAGCACAGAATTTTGTCCAGACAGTTCTCCAACATCTCCAGTGAAGGAGGCTCCACACCCTGTCTGGACAACCTGTTCTAGTGCACAGTCACCCACAATGTAAAGTTATTCCTCCTGTTCGGGTGGATCTTCCTGTATATCAGTTTCTGCCCATTGCCTCTTGTCCTATTGTTTGGCACCACTGAGCAGAGCCTGGATCCATCTTCTGATATCCTCCCTTCAGACACTTGTATATACTGATGAGGTCCCCTCTCTGTCTTCTCAAGGTAAAACAGGCCCAAATGCTTCAGCTTATCTTCATGAGATGCTCCAGCCCTTCAGTCATCAACCTGCTCAGGAGCTCCATATCTCTGTTGTCCTGAGGAGTCCAGACTGGACACAGAACTCCAGATGTGCCTCATTAGGACCGTGTAGGGGGTCAGGATATTTTCCTTTGACCTGCTGGCAATGGGCTTCCTAATGCAGCCCAGGATATCACTGACTTTCCTGGCCACAAGGACACACTGCTGGCTCATGGACAGCTTGCTGTACACCAGTACTCCCAGGTCCTTCTCTGCAGAGCTGCTTTGCATGAGGTCATCCCCCAAAAAAGAAATAATATTTTAAAAAATCCCTGATTCAGACTGGAAACATTTTGAAGGTATGTCTGGGGAAGTAATGCTGTCAAGATCCCCATTTCCCTACATTTTGGCCATTATCAGAGACAGGCTACAGACCAGAACCATAAGTTTAGGTATTTATGGGCTTTCCTATACTCTTAAGCAATGAGAATAATGAATAAATCAAAGTAGACCTGGCATGTAGTCCTTTGCACACCCATATGCAGAAATAGATTTGCCTGGGTGTCAACATTAGGAATCACAATATAGAAAGGCCACTGATGTATGGATATAAAAAGTATGAAGCAAGGTCAGATTTTAAAAATATGAAGACATATTCTGGGAAGATAACTTCTGTGAAACAATGAAGTGCAAGGATTCCCTCCATGGGGGGGAATAACTGCACAAATAATCTTTTAATGTGAATGCATTTAAAATCCAGCATTAAACTGGTACCAGAAGAGATAGGAAATTGTAACATTTTGCTTCCCACAAATCCATGGGAATTTGCTACTACCTTGGAGTGAGGGTGCAATAAAGAAACATTCTTGTCTCACTGTTGGAATCTACCTCACAGAACTCTGTCTGTGGAAATGTAAGTTTTAAGATGTCACAAAATCCTCCCGGTGGTGGTAAAAACATGATAATGTTAGTGATACATTTCCTGCCAGATAATTTGTATCTGTTGGAAACTAACATATATCTAATCAGATATGCAGTGGGGAATGGAAGTGAAGCAGACATTAATCTATTCACAGTTCATTGACTCTTTGAATGAAATTCAGGTGCATGGCCTTATTTGTGAAAGACAGGAAAAAGCCTTGAAAATCTTATTTTTAAAATTATTTTACTTCTTTAAGAAGGCTAATTGTGTATTTAAGACACTAGGTTTTAGCTTTCTTTAAAACAAAGCAAAAATGGTATTTTGGTTTAATCACATAACTAATAAACACACTTTTATTACAGTCTACTGAAAAAACATAGAAGAGGTTGCTGTATTTTTACCACACTTGCCTGCAATGAAAACAGTGACATATGGACCAGGCTGTTTTTGTCTTGAACTACAGCCAATTTAATTAGAAAAAATAAGGGGAAAATATTGGTAAATTAAAAGAAAGGGTGGGGGGGGGAAGGAATAAAATACACACTTGCAGAAGTTCAAAGAAATGCCTTGATTCCATTCTTACAAGTCACCCATTTTAGAAGCTGACAGAGCATTTATATCTTGTGCAGTTAGGCCATGCTGTCTCCCATTGAAATGGAGAAAGGGGCTGATCAATTCCCACTGAAATCAACAGTAGCTGACTTCAAGTTGTGTTTTCCTACTATTAAGACTTGCTCTGAAGATAAGGTGTAAGAAATACTGATAATCTCTGTAACCTCACCCTTAGTGCAAATTCTACAAGACTTGCTGAAACATGATGCTTGGTTAATGCAGAACTAAATAACCTTTCTGAAACATTCATATTTAAATAAAAAGAAAAAAAGAAGCAAAGAGAGGTGATAGTATGCATCAGGACTTCAACCTGGACTTAAAATCTTTGCTAAGGATTTTCTGTGTGACCTTAGGGCTTGTAGTAATTACCCATACTCCTGTTATTACCTTGTAGTAAAGCGCAGAATCTTCTTTTCCCAAGTATATTGGACCAGGTCATACTTTCCACGCATCATCTGACTTAACATAAATCAACAATATACCCTATCCTGTTTATAAATCTGTACTCCAATATGTCACCCTAGTTTGTCCAAAACCCTGCTGAGTTTCCTATTAACTCCACTGGATTCTACATTTCCACCAGCTGATGTGTGAAGAGCTGCAAAGGCTTGTGGCTACCAAGACATGGGAAGTGCTAATTTGCAACTACTAAGCTTTCAGCAAGGCTTTTAGGAGATGTATTCTTCACAAAAAATGTTTAGGTCTGTAAGTGGTCTGAGAGCATGCTTACACTACTAAATCAAACACTACCAAATCAAATGCTGCACATTAGACAATCACAGACAAACCTTTTTGAGACTGATTTGTGGTAGTGTCCTTTTATTTTTAGCTGCTAGAGGAAGAAAATACATTCAGAAAATGTTGTAGGGATTATCTAAACATGGCTCTTTCTAGTTTGTAGCAAATAAGCAGATTTTTACTAGTCACCAGGATAATCCATATCCTGTGGTGAGGCTGGTTATTTTGTTGATG
Organism: Hylia prasina; assembly: GCA_013397195.1. Classification (NCBI taxonomy): domain Eukaryota; kingdom Metazoa; phylum Chordata; class Aves; order Passeriformes; family Sylviidae; genus Hylia; species Hylia prasina. The sequence goes on from VYXD01002850.1 coordinate 491,936, forward strand.
CCTCTTCATCTTGCATACAATCAAATTAGATGAAAATTATATTTCCTTTTCTGTAGGATACAGCCAATGGGAACCCTGAGTCTGCAATTCACTTGCCTGACCTGCTTCACTGTTGCAGGCTAACAGTATTATTTCATCCTACAACACTGTTCCTACAGTGGATCATGTTACACAGCCTCAGAGGTAGCACCAGGACCCACTCTCCAGGTGAGGACAAAAGGCAGAGGCAAATGAGACAGTGGATCTTAGAGAAACGAGATAGAACTTTAGGGAAATTTGACTTTGATGGGAAGTAATCAGGGCTGAAGTTACTGAGTTGGTTTGGGAGGACACAGAATGCAAGAGAAAGCGCAAAGCAATACATTGTACTGTACTTGAAACTGCAGATATAATGGCCTAGTCACACATTGAAATGTTGCATTCTTAGCTATAAACTCAGAGTAAGAATGTAAGATTGCTTATACTGAACAAGAGAGTGATACAGCTAATTTCCATTCATAACTTGGGAGAAGACAAGTGGATTTAATCTCCCAGTGAGACAAGTGGGAAAAGTGGATGTTACAATTTCTGTGTTTTTAACCCCATGCTAATAATTGACCATATCTGAAAAGAAAACTCTCAAAGCAAAAAATCTGATTGAAATATTTTTGTACCTGACTGACTTTGGATATTTTCAGCTTCTTCTTTTTCTCCTGATTTTCTTCTGATTAGTTAATATAGTTCCCTATTCCTCTCACTGAATCTTATTTTTAGTGACAAGAGTTGAGGAAAACAGAGATACTTAATACCTTCCTTTGCCTCAGATTTTAATAGTAAGACCAGTTGTTCTGTAAGTACCCAGCCCCCTGAGCTAAAGACAGGGACAGGGAGGAGAATGAAGCCCCCACAGGAAGAATGGTCAGCCATCTGCTACGCCATTTAGACACACACAAGTCTATGGGACTGGATGAGATCCACCCAAGGATACTGAGGGAGCTGCAGAAAGTGCTCCCCAAGCCCCTTTCCATACTTTATCATTGATGGCAGGAAAATTTTCTTCACAGAAGCAGCAGTGGTACAGGCTGCTCAGGTAAATGGTTGAGTCACCATCTCTGGAGGTGTTTAAAAGACATATAAATATGTCCCTAAATACTTAGGGACGGAGTTTGTTGCAGTGTGGTCAACCCAACCTGACGAACAGGGTTCACCCTGATTCAGGGTTGGCAGCCTTATGGCAGTCTGGCAATAATGCTGAGTCGCAGGCTTAACCAAGACAACCATCGCCTGGGATCCACCCCGGCTGCTGGTGAAGTAAAAGGAGCGAGTACAACTGTGGTTGCCCAAAAAGCAATTTATAAAGGTGGTTAACCAAATACAGAAGCCGTACACAGTAGCCCCAGGGGACGACACCCTGGGGCAGGCAGACAACAGAAGACCAATATTACAAAGGAATAGAATATTATATATGTCTTTGCTGGGGAAGCAGAGACATATATAATATTCTGGTATCTGCCAGGGAAAGCAGAAGTTTCCCTCAGAATGGAGAATATAAACCCCCTCCCTCCAATTATAATTTTGCAATTAAGGGCTTTCAGGCAAAGATTTTGGAATAGGAATAACAGTTCTTTACTAGGAATATTAAAAATACAAATCTAGTAATACAGGAAAAAACCCCAAGCAAACAAACAAACAAAAATCCTAGAAACCTTGACAGAGTCAGAATATGACCTGACACCCTGTTGGTCAGGGTGTTGGAAGCAGTCCAAGTAAATCCTCCTGGAGTGGCAGCTGTGGTTGTATTGGAGTAGAGATGATCCTGTAGAAAGGGTCCAGTGACAGCAAGATAGGTCCAGTCTTCCTCCAGAATAAATAAATATCTAACCCCATAATCAACTAAGTACCATTCACTCACCCACCAGATAAAACAGGGAGAAAATTGGAAGCATAAAAGATAGAAAATTTGTGTGTTAAGATAGACAGTTTCTTAGGGAAAGCAAAAGACACACACTCAAACAAAGTAAAAGAAAGTTCATTCATTGGTTCCCATGAGCAGACAGGTGATCAACCATCACCAGAAAAACAGGGCCCCATCACTCACCACAGTAATTTGGGAACACAAGCACCATCACACCATCACACTGGTTTCCCTCTTTCTCCTCCTTCCACCCACTTTATTAAATTAGCACGATGTCCTACAGTCTGGAATATCCATTTGGCCAGTTTGGATCACCTGTCTCAGCTGTGTCTCCTCCCAACCTACCCTGCACCTCCAGGCTCCTCACCAGCATAGGAGTGTTGAAAGCAGAAAAGGCCTTGGTTCTGTGTAAGTCCTGCTCAGCAATAACAAAAACATCTATATTATCAACATAATTTCCAGCATAAATCCAAAACACAGCCCCTACTAGTCGCTGCAAAGAAAATTAACTCTACTCCAGCCAAAATCAGCACAAACTGTTGAATGGTAGTCTAAATGGGGTAAACTGTCTTAAAAATTTATATGTGCAGACTATGTATTTCAGTATATATCTTTGTGGATGTTTCCAAATTCAAGTGCATTTAGATTCTCAATTACAGTTCAACTCCTAAATTCCTACATATTTAAATAATAAATGAATAACATAAAGATCCTTAGGACATTTATGTGACAAGACAGGTCATACTAGGTTGCTTCAGAAGGAGGTAATACCATTAAAAATTAACACCATCAGTCATCTGATGCAATTGAAATGAACCAAAGGAATCAAAATATATGAAATAAACAAGAAAAATCAGTGAGCAACTCTCTTGTGGAATTCCTGGAGTCACCATGATGGAGTATGACTTCTAGTGAGGTATATGCTCCACAGACTGAGTGCTTAATAGTGATAATTCTTCAAGCAAGAAAAGAATTAATTGTCCTGCATTCCAGGTGGGTGCCTTGCAGTAACTTAAAAGCTATTTTTATTTTGCCTCTTTTCTTGACAGTGGCACATAAATCCTTTTTCCCATTGGAGATTAGTCTGTATCTTGATGTTAAGACACAGAAGATAGAAGAGTGGCTGTGAAGGGCACTGAATCCAGTTTTTCCATACTGTTTTAGTTCTGACTTGCAGGCTAGTAAGCCAAGGGAAGAATGCAGCATTCATTTTTTTCCTATCTGTGTTTTTATGGAAAGAAGTTGCATTTGCTTTGCTTCATAAAGACTAAGCCATCTGAGAGGTATGATCAAATGTATGGGGTGCCTCAGGGGAAGCAGATGAAGGAATGCATAGCTTGTGAATCTTGATAGGACTTACATATAATACAGCTCTGAAACCCCTCTCACCTTTGATGAGATGAGACAAGTTTCAGGTCCTACTCAGAAACTGAGGCAAATTAGGAATGGTAATAATGAAAAATTTGTTGAATGCTTAATGGCTTTAGATATTATGGAATGTTCAGTCTGTGGGGTCTTTATAAAATGTAATAGATAATGATACAGGAACCAGATATTATCTCATCAAACGTATGTGAACAGTAAATTTTAAGCAAGAATGCAACAGTAAAAAAAATCATTTCAGGAAAGGGAGCGAAATCTTGCGATTTCAATGAGGATTCAGGCGGCAATCTTCGGTCCATTTCCTTGCACTTCTTGTCATTCCATTGACTTTTCTTGATTTCACTTGGTGTCTGATTTTTCATTTTTTATTTTTTAACGTTTCAGTTCTTCAGTTTCTTCTCTTCTCTCCTTGTTTATTACTGTTCCCTGATTTTAAGATTTTAGTTGGGTGAATTTTTGCAAGTTTACTCCTTTTCCCTGCCCCTCACTTTGTCTCCATCCACGTGCTTGTAGTGACACCATTTCACATTTTCTGGAAATTTTTCAATTAAGTTTCTTTTAATTGATCATATCTCCTTTCCCGAGCGTTTGTGAGACTTGGTTCTGTGATTTCAAGATTTCGTTCCCTTTCCTGAAAGGAAGAATTTCCTTTCATGAAAGGGTACATGTTGCAGTATGTCTTATCCAGGTTATCCTAGGTTTCCAGGGCAGGTTTCTCTTGTGTTTCCCCTCCCCTGACCCCAGGAGTACTCCTGCCAATCCCAAGGGACTTGATTTTAATATAAGGGGTTTCTCAGGCACCCCTGGAAGAATTCCAGGGAGACCTGTTGAAGGGATTGGCTATAACAGAAGAAGCCCTCCCCTCCCCAGAGGGTATTTGACCCTCAGACTGTCTGTCTGTCCCCGGGTCACTGCCCCCCCCTCTGGGATTGGTGGGGACAGAACCCTTTTCCTTGCCCCTCCCCCAGATAAAAGGGGAGGACACCATGTGCTCGGGGTGTTCTGCTGGGTGAAATCGAAACAAGGTAACATCTGTCTGGAGCCCCTGTTGGGTAAATAAACAATGGACTGAGCCCTCAGGAGGGTTTCTTGTATCCACTGCTTTGTCCTGCCTCTCTTAGTGGGTCATGCGGATTGCCCTGCCACAGCCAGCTCCAGGTCTGCTACCACCCGGGGTTTTGGGACAAGTTGGGACTGGCCCTCTGAGGCAGCTCACATCCCGTGCCAAGGAAAGGATCTCTGTGGGAAAAAACGCAGAAGCAGCTGAGTTTCCCGGCTCGGTTATCCTGTCCCGGGCTGGGATTCTCGCTGTTTTAGTCTCTATTTTCGGTAACCAGTAAGAACACTTACCCAGAAAGTCAGAATATTGAGGTGCTTTAACTCCCAAAACAATGTTATAACCAATCCTTGTAACACAAAAATTGGAGATTAAATTAGCTCAGTGTAGATATGACGGACCTCTTTGAAATGTAAATTAGCTAGAAAATGTGTGCTGGAACAGGTGTTCCTCTTCCTAATGCCCTAAAAGCACTAAACATCATTCCCAAGAAATTTGCTCACTGAATCATTTTGAAACTGCTTCTAGTGGGGAAAAAAAAAAAAAAATAAAATCTGTGCTCTGATGCCTTATTATAAGTGCAAAGAAAAGTAGCATGCAATGCTAAGGAAATTATTAGTATACCCTCTGGAAAATTAAAGCTGGAATCTTCAGTGGAAAGAATAAAATTTTCCTAATGGTGGTAAACCTAGCCCACTCTGTCTCTATGTTTTCCTTCTCTCCCCAGATCCAGTCCATTTTCTGCCCTTTCACCCTTAGGAAAAACAACAGATGAACTACAGAGCATGGCCTCTGTCAACAATCTAGATATGTATAAGTTGGACATCAGACCAGTGTGCATAACAGAAACAGCCTCGAGGCATTCAAAGCTGACAGAGAGGCTCTGTGCTAGTGTTCCCTTCTGTTCAACATCTCTGTGACCATTTTTAAACACTCAACTGCTGTTGATCTTTTGGCATGAGAACAATAATAATCTTTCCTGTCCGAAGGACCCTGATGATTATTTCACTTGATGGGTTACACACAATTACATATAGATAACTTTTCATCAAGATGGTCATCCTGATGTGTCTACTGCTCCTCTGCTGTACTCCCCTCTTGTTTGTCCTCCTATCAGCTCCCAGATGGAAACAGGAACATAAGTTTTGGCTGCTCCTCAGGGCATGCACTTATTTACCTCCTGGGATTTATAAGAAATACAAAGTAGAAGTACACTTTGAAAAAATAAAGAGCAAAGTTGAATTCTTAAATTCTCAGCTGGTGTGAAGTCGAAGTCACACAAACAACTTTTGCATATGGAATGTGAAACACTCAACAGAGCTCCTAGATGCATTATCATGCATGCAAAGCCTTTCATAGTCAAATCCTTCTAAGCTCCACTGCACATGCATATCACGATACTGAATGTGCAAGCAGGGTGCAAATGCTTGTAATGTTCCTGTTCCCATAGTACTTAGGGAATTTTAATGAATACATGCATAATTCATTTAAAAGGAGATAACTGGCATGTGGCATACCAGGAACTGTGACCTGTTCCATTGATGGTAATGATAACAGCTTCAGCCAACTGCAGTGATGAACCTCCTTGAACCTTACGGTAGCTCATATATTTCCTCTTGCTATAAATGTTTTATTTTACCTGATACAGTAATGAAATTGTCAAGATAATGAACAGAGTAATCATTTCACACAAATGGCTAACTTTAATTAAAAATCACAGTGTTGACTGCTAAAATATGGGGGTAACAGGCCATTGATCAGACTACAGATCATTGATAACTGAGATGTGGCTATAGACGCAAAGACCTGTGAACTCCACCTTACTGAAGGACATAATGCATGCTGTCAGTAAAAAGTAGTCTCAACACATCATTAGCCCATATATATGTGATTCTTTACTCAGCTGTTAAATCTGCAAGGACAAATATTGCCTGTTAGACCACCTCCAAAGTAAGAGTTTGAATAAATGACACAACTGCCAAGGCAAGGGATGTCAATGTCCTGAGAATGTGGTTTCTGGGAGCAATGGGAGTCTACTTGTTCTGGAAAGTATTCCTGGGGAGCAGAAACTCTCCTATCCTATGGCATGCCATTCTGTGGTTGCCTAAGCAGGTAGCACTCACAGAGGGAAACTGAAGTTGGCTTTTCTGAAGAATGTCTCAAACCTCTACTCTTCTGGATGTAGTGATCAGTTTCATGTCTCGCTATATCTAGTCCATAATTTTCATCATAGTCACAAGGTTATAAACTCATCCCATGTCATAACAAGAAAGCTGGATATTACTTTTTAAATGTTTGGGGATTTTCAATTAGAATAACCACTGTTTCTCATTCTCTACTTCTTTTTGGAAGGAGTATGGAAAAAGAGAAATAATAAAATTTGGCTTACAAATCAAAATTGTGAAGGTGATGTTGAAAGATCGGACAGGGTCCAGAACAATTTTCAGCTGTGGATGTATGTCTGGTCATTGTGGACTTGATGTGCAATGCCAAGGTTTTATGAGACTCACCCCAATGCTGTCTTCTTAAAACTTATTTTGCTTACTACTTGCGAAGAAATCACACCCTTTCCTCGCAAATGTCTTTGCTTCCTTTTTGCTAGATTATAACACTGTTTTGTGTTGGAACACTGGAGGCTGAAAATTTCAGACTTTTTGTGATAAAAGACACTGACCCTCAAGCAAGCGCTACATTTGACCTGAGGCCATGGAACAGGCTTCCGAAGTTGAGTTATAGCACCGGGCTTCTCAGTGTGTAGCTTGAATAGTATTGTGTGATCTCACAGGGTGAAAAACTTAGAATTTCAGCTTTTCGTATGTAGTAATATATATGGGGCAGTATGGAGGATTTAAGCCATTGTCTAAGTCCTTCTTCTTCACCTTATTCTTCTTAGTTTTGGGTGGTTTTTTGCTAATTGGGTGAAAAAGGTCTGCATTGTGGACCTTGGGTGGTCAGTAATTGGGTTAAAAGTAGAAATAATATAGGTGTCATCTCATTATTGTGTAAGTAGTGCTTAAAAGACCTTGGATAGAGTTAGAGGTACTTCATTTTCGACCTTGTTAGTGGGAGCTCACAACTCGTGAGACTGTACTATAGATAAGAATTAATAAAGTCCAAACACAAAACTGAGACTCCTGTGTATTAACCCCAGCTCTAACATGAAGAAATGAAGATAACAACCCCACAGTTTGTGTGTAATATTACATTTGAAAGAAATGTAGCTTTCACAGCAAGACACGCTCAGTGTATCTGAGCTCTTCTTTCTACCAGTTGCCAGTTTACTGTCTGATAAAAATTATTGTTTGAAATTTACATGTAAAACTCTGCATTATATTCAGTTTTAGAAAAATATATCTGAAGGATAGATGTCTGAATCAACGTAAAATTTTTGTGGAACTCATCTCAAGCCATGTGGCACTTTTTTAGAAATTTATTGATAGAATTTCTTTTTTTTTTTTTTTTATGTTGAAGAATGCTGATTCTTTATAACTAAAATTTATCACAAAGAAAATTCAATATCCAGCAGTACAAGTAGAAAGTTGGAGGAAGAATTCTTATTGGATGCTTCCAGTCAGAACTATTTTGACAGTGGCAGCTTTCAATCAGCTTTGAGGCATACATTTTTCTAGGATTACAATTTAAAGGCTGTATGACATTTCTACCATGAGAGTCACTAAAGCTTAGCTCTTCTAAAGGAGTTTGAGATTTGGGAAGAAAAAGGAGGAAGTATTATGAGACCAAGTGTTAACATATTGCATTATTGCACAAAGCAGTAATTAAAGTTTTTGCAGAGTCATATTACGAAACACTGCTGCAGATGTCTAGTCTAGAATAATCAATGTGTATTACATAGGATCATTCCAGATACTGCCAGACCTAACAACAAGTGTATTTATACACCATTTCTCTTGGCCAGTCTGTCTTTCTGTAGGACAGACTCTACTGTTTTCCTAAGATACAGCCCCCTTAACACTTAAATCTGCTATTGTGTCAGACTTGCTATTCTCTGAGAAATTACACCAGGAGTTCAGGAGACAACACTCTATTTATTCATCTAATCATAGATAACAGGCAAACATGGAACCTGGATGGTACTGAACAATTTGTTCTACAGGACTCATCAGTGCCCTTCAGAGAGAGATGGCCAATAGCACCTTTGCACTGCTCATGCTCCTACAGATGCAGAGGCAAAAACAGTGACAACAGTAAAAATTACCAGTTTTGATGAGTAAAACTTAATGGTTGACCTCCTTTAAAGCTGCATTTCAGTCTCACAAAGTGAAAAAAAAATATATCCTAGAAGGCTAAGGACATGTAAAATTGACTTTATATGCTTAACAAGCTAACAAGGTGTTTAGCTCCAAGAACATTCTGTTTATATGGTCATGGACAAGAATTTTTGGAATATGAACATATCCTTGACAGCCACAATGACACAAATTCATTTAACTGCCCTGACACTGTAACAACATTCAGTCGTTATTAGTCAAGATCTATCTGAACAAATGATATAAGAATAAAAAATTCCGTATCTATGAGTTACTAAAAATCTTCAGGCTGTTTTTTGTTTGCTTGGGGTATTTTTATTGAAAAAAATAAAAGTAGTTTTAGTTAAGCAAATAAAGGCCTAAACATATTTCAGGTAGGTAAATACATAAATATTGAATCAAGACATGCACAATTTCAGGAGTACTATCCCTGATAGAAAATCAACATTTCCTTACCTTTGAGTTTAAATAAACTGGACTATGAGTGTTGAATTCCAACTAAGGTCGTGTTTAGTCTACATGGTATATAAAACACAGTAGAAGAACAGCATGAGACCAAAAAAGCTAGAAAGACCTTGTGAGGTCTGTAATAATAGAATTTTTGCTTTGGTTTCAGTATGCTGAGGGTATTCAACAATTATAAGGTATGCCTTAATATGCCCCCCTCGCTGTTATCAATAATAACAGTTCTTTATATAGACCTTTATATCCTCAAAAAGCAGGTATTTGCAGGTTGGGTTTGTTTTTAAAAAATACCTCCCTCCTTGAAATGAACTATGATATTAATATTATGCATGATCACATGATATTAATTCATTTTTTGAATTGTATGAGTACTTAATAAAACTTATTAATTCAGCTTCAAAAACTCAGGCCTTAGTAACTCATAAAAGCAAATCAATTCAGTTTAAGTGGTAAAACTGAAATTTGCTTTCAGAGGAAAACTGGATAGGAGCAAAGACAAAACACTAAATTATGTCTGTAAGAGGCTTTCAGATATGTCTGTCACATGTTGACATGCACATGTATTCACTTTCTCCCTTGAGCAGTGTAACCAAGTAAGCTTCCTTCTTCTAAGTTCATTAACATCATCAACTTTGTTAACACAAAGAAATTTTGCTGTCTCTCACTCTGTATGAGAATACCAGTTTATCTCTTCTGAGCCCAAATGTATATAGTTTGAAGAGAACTTATTCTCAGAATAATTAAATATTAATTTTTCTAATGTTTGTTCATGGTACTGTTAGAAGAGTGACTTGAGAGCATTTCTTTATCATATCCCATTAAATCTATATATTTTCTTGTACAATAATGAAACAAAGTTAATATAAAACTGTTTTTTATATAGCAAATGTTCATGACATGAAATTTTCCCATAATTTCCCAAAATAAAAAGTAGTTAGCTTTTCCCCTTTAGCTTTTTTACTCTCCCAGGAAATTCCCAAGTTGCAAAAATATCCATTATATTTTTTCTCTTAATGTGTTTTTTCCTTTAATGTAATGCAATGGTAGGTACTTTTAAATATGGGGAAAATCAACTATGACAGCAGTTATGAAATGTTCAAGAGCAACTTCTGTCTAAAACTGACATGTCAGTTCTCATATGATGCAAAGAAAGCAAATGACACCTAAAGTACAGATTAATATTAGCCATCTATATTTTACAAGGCCACTAATTAAACCAGTGGAATTGTTTATGCTCTGGTCTTGTTCTTGATAACACAGATGTTTTTCCACGCTTTTTTACACTCTTCATGTCACATTTTTAAGTAACACTAGCCTGCCAATAAAGATTATATGATTTTCACTTCTCATGGATCTTCATTTACCAAACAATCAAACTGTATAATCTTCATTGACTTCTGCTCTGTTTCCATCTCACAGTAAGCCAATGTCAGCTGTTCAACGCTGTTAGCTTCCAAGCACTATAAAGTCTAACAGGCTGTCAAGATCATGCTGTCATCATATCAGGAAAGAGACTGGAAGTGTGGGAAGGGGGTGGTTTTAAATTATTCCTGTCAACTGATTTTAACAAAAGAAAATGATACATTTGTAGTCTACTCCACTCAGACTCCAGTGGTTTTCCCATGTTACTGGGGCCACCATATCTGTTGCTAGTGGATTTTCATGTAGAAAACTTGGAGCTGACAGGAGGATGAAAGTGGCTCTTTCGATTTAGAAGTTACATACTAATTTAATGAAAAAGTCTTAATTACTAAGGTTGTGATTCCAAACTCTGCAGTCCCTATGACGGAGAGTGAATTGCATTGTAGTCTGAGGTTTCAGCTAGAACACGGAATTGGGAATACTATTCCTAAACCAAGACACTGCTCCACTGTGGACATCCATGGGATAAAGGGGCGCAGCCTGACCCATCATGGTTTTCACCACAGGCTTCAGGGGAACCTCTGCCTGGACCACCTCCTTCCTGGTCTTCTCACTGACTTGGGTGTCTGCAGGGCTGGTTCTTTCATATTCTCACTCTTCTCTTGTCTTTCTGCCATTACTTCTGGATAATAATATATTCTTTCCTTCTTAATTATGTTATCCCAGAGGCACTACCCTATCCCTGATGGGCTTGACCTAGGAGCCAGGTGGTATTGGACAAAGGGAAGCTTCTGGCAGCATCTCAGAAAAGCCACCCTTGTAGCCCCATCATCCCACAACCTTGACAGAAAAACCAAATGCAATTTTAAGTATTTTTGCATTGAGGACTACTTAATTATGATTAAAAAGAGTAATAATTCTCCTAAATATGTTTAGAGTTCACCACCTATGCATGGCACATGATGGAAAGACTATACCCAAATTTTTAACAACTAAAAGAAATAGCTCATATTTCAAAGAAATTTAACATATCATATGCTGTAAAAAAGAAATATATTTTGATATTTATAAAATATCCATATTATACTATGATATACATGGAACTTGTTTGTTACTACCTATTAAAAAATATGTACTAAAGATATGTTGTTCACCATAAATAAACCTCTTGGAAGAAAGTGAGATTGCTTTTTCAATATGTGCAACACACTGCTACTGTTAATGAAACATCTGAATAAAAACTAATCACATTTTTTACGTTAAGTGCAACCTTTGCTCACCTAAACTGCTGGGAAATGCAAGATGGTGATCATTTTATTGACTGTTTAACAGAGTTCAGTTCATAATATTTTACCTGACTCAATTTTCCTCTGATCTCATAAGAAGAAGGGAAAGACATGCTCAGGTAACTGACTCAGTGTTTCTAGTTTTGCTTTGCTTCAAGAATTTATAAAAATGGATACACAGGAAAAGGTAGGTTTTGGAAATTTAATGCCATTGCACAAATGCAACATTATATCAATTACACTGAATGGTAGGCAACATCTAAATCAGTCCTCAGGACTATTCAATTCACTTTGTTGACTATTCTGTCAGCAAATGCAGGAATATTTTTCTGAGACTGACATGAACTGCTAACATTCTTGAAGAACATTGAAGCCACCTCGCCCTAAAAGAATGCAAATTTTCATCCAGAGTTTAACCTCATAATTTGGAAAACAAACAAACAAAAACAAACAAACAAAAAAAAGGACAATACTGAAGTTCTGTCTTTTCTTCTCTCACACCCAGGAGGTGTCAGCTGATCACATACATTTGTGTTTCCCTCAGATCCATCTGACTGAAAGAGATCAGTGCTACTCATTCAGCCCTGGACCTTCTGATGAGGAGATAGACTGATTCCTTGGATCTCTGGAAAAGTGTCTCTCGTTTAATAGTTTTGAAATTATTTATCACAAGAAATAAAGCAACTTAAAATTAATGATGTTGGGATTTTTTTGTTAGGAGGGAATATTTAGATCTGTTACAAGTGTATCTGTTTTGGGTCAGATACATGACCACAGAAAGCAATTAAAAGATTAACATTTTGTCCAGATAATGATCTGATCTACTACATATGAAGCTATTCTTTATCTACAGTTTAGATTAATTTCATTAGAGCTGTTGTATGGTGGAAAGGCTGAAAGATTGAAAAAGATGTGTCCCTTTTGTGTATTAGTGTAATTAATATTAGTAAAGTTCATGCATTTCTAGATTCTCTTTGTTCTATAATACAAAATTATAATAAACATTTTTTTTCGAAGATTTGTGCTTTGTGATATGCTTATTTTAGATTTTTTAGTTGGTTCTATTGAAAACAAGCTATTTGAAAACTGAGGGCTCCATATGAAATCAAAAAATATTTTGATTATGCACTGGGTTTTTTTCTTATTATTACAGGTAACATGGCATGAGAACCAATTTGAGATGCCTGAGGAGATATTTTCAATAAATGTCAGTTATTTATTTTGTATGTAAATTCAGCCATATTAGGAATTTTAACATTAATGTCATTTTGGCTTTCGAGAACTGTTTATCACTTTGAAAAGTAGTCCATGTCAAAGTGGAAAAGTAGAAATGAATTCTCAGGCCCACACTGTCATTTGCCTTTTCTAGTAGTCTAAATATTTTGCAGTTTTACTGCATTTTCTGTATTATGCATGTGCCGTATGTGACCTTTGGTGCAAGCAGCATCTTCACGTTGTTTGCAAACCCACATTACTTGACAGGAAAATTGTTCTCTAAATTTACATATATAGCTGTATGTAGATGAACATTTGTAACTTTTCATTTGGATACCAAACAATTATATATCACTATATATCCTGAGATATATAAGTGCTAGTGTGTTTATCCAGTACATGTTGACAACTGGCTTTAAATACAGCATAAACTTTGATAGGATTAGTCATCTAATGTCATTATTGACAGGAATATATGAAACAGCTTCAACTTAAATAATCTTTTCAAAGAGGAATTATGAGACTGAAAAAAAAAAATACAGTTAAAAGAATGAATCACTTTAATTTTTCATTTTCCCTCTTATCAATGAATTCTCAGTTTTGTTTGAGTTGCAACAGAAAGGTTTAGACTTCTATCACTGTCAACTGGGTTTTTCAATGCCATCCTTTTAGACCGCTTCTTTGGCACTCTGTGTCTGCTCTGAAGATAAGTATCAACTACATTTGACCCAAAATAGTTGCCTGTCAAATCCCTTGGAAGATACCCATCTTAACATCAAGCAAATGTATGTTTTCCCACATACTGAGGACACATAAGTACATGTTTTGAATACCTGAAAACTAGGAATGCAATAACAAATGGGTAACATTGCACAACAAGGGATAAATAGAAATATTTTAATTTTTTCTTGAATTCCACCCAATGAGTGTGTATATAGTTTACAGACTCAACAATGCAAAAGCCTAAATACTTAAAGACTAATACTTGTAATGAATGATACACATGAGAGGTAGCATGAGAGGTAAACTTACTAAAAAAGACTTTATGAAAGTGCCATAAATACACACAAATTGTTTCAATATTCATGATTATGGCTATCTATATTTTATTTCTTCAGAACTAAGGACCAAGACCAGTTTCAGTTGCAAAGCAGGAAGTTCTATACTGGAAATCAGTAGGCATTAAGGGAACACCATTAATCTAATCAAAATAGCTTCTCCCAGATCATCCTAGACAAGTCACCTGCACCAGGTACTGAGAAAATCAATAACAGAAAAAGATTACAAGGACGGAAGGACAATGACATCCAGTGGAAGCTAAGCAATTTCAAGCTATACAATTACTAACTTCCTAGATGTCATCTCTGCATGGACCTCAAAATATCAAGTTATATGTCCTGTAGAGAGCTACAGTCCTTCAGCTCCATGAGCGCTGTGATGTGCTGTAAAAATCTCTAGCTAATGCATACTTCAGGCATATGTCTGGCTGAGAATCCTTCAATTAGTGTGTAACTGCTGACAAAGTACCTCAAAATTTATACATCCATTAAACAATGCATTGACATTTGTTTTTATGCCAAAACTTTCCAATTTTATGTTATTTTTGAAAAAAAAATGTGTTCCCATAACAAGCAACCGTTGCAAAATAATTTAAAAAGAATTTTTATTTTTTTAATTTTCATCTCAATTTTGTGTCAGAAAAACAAAAGGAAGAATAGAACATAAAGGTGGCAAAAAGGATTTTAGGGTTTTTTTTTCTGACACCCCTACTAATTGTGTTCTTAAGGATGTTTGTCCAAATATTTCAACCCACCATGTCATCAAAACTGGAATATGTAATAAGCTAAGGAACATTCACTGGAAAAGGTGATTCAACACAGCCTTGAGAACAAGTAGAAAGGAATAATTCAAGGCAACTCAAATTTGTCCCGAACAAAGGCACCTGAATTTGTTTAAAGTAACTAAAAATCACCATACTCATTGATCCTGGATATTTCTAATGAATGAAAGAAAAATACTTTTGTGAAAGTGCATTACCAATGCAGATTAGTAAAGCCTCACCCCTAAGACTTGTTAAATTTTGTAAATTATTAATATACAACTATAGCACTACTGTGGAAAAAACCAAAATATTTCAGATGTGGCAGTAGAGTAAGAAGCTTCTAAACACAGAATAAAAATGTTACCAGCAATGCTTTAAGACAGGGCTTTCCCTGTGAATATGGTCTCAGAAGATTCTTGTCATTACCACTCCTCTACTAAAGTGTCTTTTTCAGAGACTTTGTGATTGCAGTTGCCATTGCCAGATACAGAACAGCCAGCTGAATAGAGTTTGAGGATCATCATTGAGTTAGGAAAATGTTATATTCATCATTGAAGTTCAGCCATAATTCTAATTTTATAACACCATAGTAGCAAAGAACATGGTACTTGACTGGGCTGTTACAGAGATTCCAGAAAAGAAAATTGCTAATTCTTATAAAATCCAGTTATTTGAAAGATAGATTAGAAAAATAGGAAAATGGTTTTTAAGAAATCATTCAATGTATTAAAAGTCTCCAGATTTTGTAATGATTTCTCTGAAATAGGGAAAAAGAGTAAAACAGGCTAAAGAAGCAGTAAATAAATTTAGGTGTAGAAGCTGCTATGGCCAGACAACACAAAAAAATCCTCAGTAAAGGATTACATATCACAAGACAATTTCAAAAGATTACTATGGTGTCTATGAGAAGAAAAGATAAATTGCATTAAAGTCATGAGATAACATTTTCAAGAGTGCCTCAGGGAATATTCAGAATGGCTTACTTATCTTGGAGACTTTAATTTCCCTGAACTCCCTCTGTAGACAGTGTGTGAGAGCGATCTCTCTAGAAGGAAATTCAGACTGGCTAAGTAGGCTCTTCCTTTGAAACACATCTATTTGGGAGTCCAGAGCAATGCAGAAACAGGGATAGTCACAAAGTTGCTTTTCCACAAAAATCATTCCTTTATTTAATGATAAGAAGACATTTTTTTGAACTGAGGTCTTTTCAAGTCTATTTTTGATTTAAATGACAAAAGAAATAATTAATCTCTTTTGGCATGTACAGAGGGTTTTTTCTTTTGCAAGGCTCAAAGAAATAGTGAAATATTAGCATAACTTTCCATTTTTAAATTGATACTACATTTTAGAATGCACTAACACTTTCATGTTTTTATTACAAGCCACAGTGTGGACAGAAGCTGGGTGGGATTTTTGCCTCTATTCTATCAAAAGCCACCAAAAGTTTATTAAATATCAGCTGAGGAGTATGAAAAAAGAATTTTGATTTCTTTATGATTAAACTGATTTCCTTCTTTGATATATTCTGGTACACTACTAGCTGTAGTGTAATTTGAATCATAAAAAATGTTTATTACCAGTTTTAATGGTAAAGAAGTTAACATGTCAACATATTTTAAGTTCACAATTTGTATGAAATGTTGGTACAGAAGTGATAGTGAAGAGAAAGTTTTATCTGAAAAAACAAAGAGAATGACAGTAATCCCTTCCTCCCTATAATAGTGGGGTAGTTAAAGTGGATTTGAGAGATACAGACTACTTCAATATTAGCGGCACTCCAGCTGGTCAGAAAGTTCTCAGAAATTTACTGTGTCCATCCTTGTTTCAGTGTTCATGCTCTGACTTTGATAGATGTATTATGGATGTATGTATTATATGGATATGCTGATCAAACATATACAATTATAAAATGGATATTCCAAATAGCATTAAAATGGATAAAATAGAGAAAAATAGTGTTAAAATGCTCAGAACTGCTGGTTGGTGAATCACAGTTTTCTTCTTTTTTCCAAAGATATTTATTTACTTTAGATACTACTGATATCCATGTTGATCAATAAATATCAGAATCAAATTATTATAGTAATCAAAATTTTACCACAATGTAACTGGAATATTCCATAATTTGCTGCAGTTTTTATTAATCCAGGAGACTGCGGTCTATAGGATGTACTAAACATCTGAATCAGACTTAGGACTTTGCACTAAAGCACTTCAACTACAGCACTCTGATGTGGTTTCCATGGAATACCTAAGAGTTAAACGTATCAGTCTTGTTTTTATAGAAGTCATTATCCACAGAAAGCTGAACTGTGCACACAATGTCAATTTAAAAGTCATTTTCACACAATGTCAATTTAGAAGTCATTTGCTTCCAGTAGAATCACTCATTATGTGAAGGTAAAGGCAGAGCTATTAGTGTCTCCTTATTAGGTCAAATACTCGGGGAAAAGAAGAATTTAAAGTCTGAGATTAAATATCTAGAAAGTCTCCACATTTTTACGTGGTTACCTTCTGTAAATAGGATAAAAACATTGCTCTGATATGCACTTAAGTATGTGAAAGATTATGTGGAGGAATTTCTGTTACTATTGTTTTGCTTGTATTTATATTCCAACAATGTAATGCCTTAGAAAATGCCTGTATTGCCAGAGTTATCATAAAGAAACTTTTATTTTATTTACTTATGCCTATAATTTTGTGTGATGTTTCTAAATTTACCTTGACAGAATAACTTCTACAATGAAATTCAGAATTGTTCAAAGTAAAACAGCAAAAATATTATGAAGGTTGTTTTCAAAAGGTGTTATGACATTTCCAAGGTTGTACTAATGACAACTTCTGCGTTACGGGAATCACAAAGTAAAATCATAAATACTGATCACAGCTTAAAGACAACTGGGTTACAGAATATGAAGATTAAAAAATGTCTAACTACCAGAAACTGAAAAAGACACAGAAGGGAAATATTCATGTATTCATGTATCATATTCCTGTGACAGGAAAAAGGAAGCAAGGGTTACCAAGTAATTTACTTAGTCTCATTAAGTATGAGAAATACAAAAAGAAAGGAAATCTATCTGAACTATGTAAATGGAGTGAGTAAAAGAAGTAAACTTAAAACATTGGTCCAGTATATAATCTGTTTTGAAAGAAAACAACCAACAAACACAAATCCACAAAAATGTGGTATCTAACAAGGAGTTCAGTAGAGAATATTGAAAAATTATTGACTGGGTTGATAAAAAAATTATATTAATTAAATTTATGCTAAAAATGTTAAAATTTTGTGGCATAGTCCTGATTTTAATCTCAGCTGAAATAGAATAAACTTAAGCCAAATAAATTTATTTGGGAAATAATATCTCTAGATAAAATAATATTTGTCTTGTTCTAAATATGTATTTTTAAAAATTCAATTTCTTTTAATATTCTAAATAAATAGTTTTGTGTCGCTATTTTAAAAATTTTTCCAGTGAAGGAGTTAATATTACAATTTTGTCCACAGCATTGTGGTTATCCACTAAGAAGATGGAATAACTTAATTCAGTTCCTTTCTTTCTATAGGTTTTAATTTATCCCTTCAAGTATAATGACCTCTGAAGACATAAAGACTAAGAGGTCCAAGCAAAACATCCAGAAAATTGAAATTATATCAGCAGGTCATGCAAGGGTTTACATTCTATGTTTTAATCTGTTAGTGTGCTTGGTTTCAGAAATAAACCAATAACTGAAAGAGAAAGTGTAGCAATGACCTTCTGTCCCCCTGCTTAATGCTTTTTGGGTCCTATTAGAGACATTTCACATTGTTTGAGCCACTGATCATGAAAATGTTAATGCATAAAAATAAGTGCAACAGGATTTCCAATGAGAATGATAATTCCTGATACACAAAATCACTTGTGGCTTTCCTATGTATTAATAAATTGGTGAAACTACATTTAATTTCATTTCCTTTTACAAAGACTCAGCAGCACTGTTTTCCTGACATGTCAAAAGGAACATTTTGACTCAAACATTAAAATCTTCAGATTTTCAATTTGGAGAGGCATCTTCTTCCCCCAGACAAACAAGAATTTTAGCTGACATAATTATTTGAAGCTCATAATGAACGGCAAAGATTCAGTTATTTGTAAAGTTTTCCATTAAAGTCAGTTGATTTCCATTCATTTTATGTCAATGAAGTTTGAATTACTTATTCTAAGCTACTCCCAATTTATGATCCTCAGAGGAAGGGGTAAAAACCCATCACTCATCATTTTAAACATGAACAGTGGTCCCTGTGTGGCTTTAAAATGCTGGCTGTTTTATAGTGCTATCCATTGTATATTCTTGCATCATTAGTATGAAAGGTCAAGAAATATTTACTTATATTAGACAGGAACCTCATGAAACTATCACCGTGAAACTATTCCTGAGACTACTAAACTGATACATGTGCAACACTGGTTAATTCACTGTTCAATGAAAGCACAAACACCACTGCAGAGTTCCAGCTCAAATCCTGTCCTCACACACAGTAACTACATAAAGAAAAGCTAGTTTCATCAAAAAAGAAAGGTCTTCTTCATGGAGACAATCGTATAAATTCAAGAATGAATAAATGTGTTCCAGAGATGTGAAATGCAGCAGCTTTGTCCTTAATATTAATGGCTTATATATAATCACCTCTTTGCTTTCTATGCAGAGAAACTATAATTTTCAGTTCTTTATTTGATAATTATGAACTCAGAGTACAAACTCAATTGTCATGAGATATTTGATCTTTCAGAGGTGAAATCTCTTTATACAAATAATTTCCTTGTAGAGAAAAAGATGTTATAATAATATCATATTGTTATAATAATATCATAATAATAGCATTAAAAATAATAAAAAACTATAGAGGCAGAGATTCAAATAATTTCCTTCTCTTGCATATCACATATTCAAAAAGAAAATGTCTGGATTTTGCCTTGGCCATCCTGCTCTAGATGACCCTGTAGGGTCAGGGGGCTGGAACAGGGAGGCTGGAACAGACGACCTCCAGACATCCTTTCTAGCCTCAACCATTCTATGAAAGCATCATCCTGAAAAGATAATTCCCATCTGAAAATGGAAAACGAAAGTACCTTTTTTTGACTATATTTTTCAAGTAGATAAAATATCGACTGAAAATGTAGTAGCCAACTATCTATAGGAATACATCTACGATTGAAGGAATGGCCATATAACTTATTTTAAACTTGGCCATATAATATATTTTAATGTCTGTGTCCCTGAGGGACAGCTCAAATGTGCCTAAAATTTGCCATTCAGTAGAATCACCCATATTTTTCCAAGGAGTACCCAGAAAACCAACTGATGAAAGACAATGTCTTTAAAGTTTCCCGAATTCCTCAAAGACATTAATATCTGAATGAGGAATGAACACATACAGCAATAAAAATATATGTCAGCATTTTGAATAGCTTCATATGTGCCTGTTTTCAGAATAACTTCCCTGACTATACATGGGGACACCCCTTGACTACATCCTTGATGAGGCTGACTCATTGTTAGTTCACTTTGGGAGTCTCCTAGGAAATGTCAAACTGCTTCACCATGAACTTTGTCTACTGCAGCTCCAAAAACTAGACAGCAGATAATAGACTTCTCTGAGAACACACTGCAAACATTCCTGTCCAAGACCCAGAAACAGAATATTTGGCTGTCCCTAATGTATAACTTAATGAATCCATCTAAATGGTCCTCTCCTCAAGCAGGACAAAGCCAATTTTATTGTATTACAAAATTGAAATATTAAATAATAATAACAGAAGAGACAAATTAGCTCTTACTGTAATACAGTAGCTACCTTGTTTGTCCTACTGATATAAATGCTTACAGCCAAAAATTACTTCTGACTCCCAGGAAGACAAAGGTGTACATATTTATAGTGAGATACAGTTACCCTGAAAAAATGCCTTGCTTTACATCAAAAATACTATAAAAGTACACCTAAAGACAAGAAAGACAAAACAAGCAGATTTCCCTTTGCTCCAACAGCCATTATCAATACATGTTTTCAAACTCACTGCCATTAATACAGCATAGACAGATGAAAAGTTCTGCCAAAGCAAAAGAAATAGATGATCAAATGTTGAATAATTTGTCAATGTATAAGTTACAGATGCCCTGCAGCTCTGGTAAATAATGTAAATTTAGGGGAAAAAAAGCTTCTTTTCATGAGAGGTCAGAAATAAAAATATTCCTTCTTCAAAACCTCAGTCCTCCTTTGAATTTTGTCACTCCCTGGGAGCATAATTAAGAAACATTCTCTGCATTGTTCAAAAAGCCTTTTTTAAGCTACAGGAAAATCGGACTTTAGATTTTAGATGTACAGCTTCAGTTAAGTTGCATGATCCATGCAACTTAGATAAGATAGCATGGAGCCAGGCAAAATAAATTGACTGTGTCCTTTCTCTTCCTTGCTTTGACTATAAAAACATGTATGTCTGGAAATAAAAAAGTACCAGCTCTGTCTTCAGCAGCTGAGAGTAGGCACTGCCACCAAGGTAGAACGCTGAATGGAAGACCATAGTACTTCACATTTTGTAATGAATTCTTTAAATTTCAAGACTTCTGATGAAAAGTGAGATGTTCTCACTTTCTTTTCTTATTGTAAATCATAAAACTGGGGTATCGAGCTGAGAGGGTCTTCATAGAAGACAAAAGAGGGTTGTTGAAAATGTTATTTATTGCATGGCTAGATAAGTCTCATGAAGGCAGAGTTCAAAGGATAACAGTTCATGATATTATGCAAAGCTGTTTGACATAAATTCCCCATGTCCGAAGCAGAAGCAGCCTTCTCAGCAGTAGCAGCAGCAGCAGCATCCATCAGTGATCTCTAGCATTCTCAAAGCAGTGCATTTTTATTCTTTTTTTATCCAATCAGCCACAAACACGATTCTATTACTGTCTTCTTGGACCTATCCCGGACTAACATTGTTGTACGAAAGTAATTTTGCAATCATAATTTCTTACACAAATTCTACGTACATAGTTCTATCTGTTCTAACTAGGAATGCTAGTAATGCTATGTTTTGTTTTCATTATGTCTTGGACTTTTACTTGACTTTGTAAAAGGTAATGCTACTGAATTTTAAACTAGGCTTTAGGGCTTTTCTTACTAACTAATACAGGCTCTATTTTCTTAAGGGGCTTAAAATATTCTCTACTTATTTAAAACTAAACTTACATTTCTATCTTATGTCTGCATGGATTTATGTATTTTAGTTTCTCTGAAGGCTTTTATTCAGCTCTCACATTTCTGAGTATTTCTGAGCCTGTGTGAATGGAGTCCAGTGGGATTTGCATCCCAACATTGGTGTTTCAAAAAAAATTAAAAAGGTAAAACGAAATCAAACAAAATTACAGCTGACACTTATTATAAACTTCTAGAATTATTTTCAGTTTTGGATCCCTCTGCTCTCGTTCATTGTTCTCGGAAATACACCTCCATTCATTTTTAAAATGGAAGTTTAAAAAATTCGCTCAGTTTAAGGGCATAGCTTAGCAGAAATATATTTTTGTATGTATGACATAGAGTATATAAAAATTCTTAAACCTGTCATCATTACTGATAAATTTAAAACTCAAATCAGGGATTTGACAAATTCCAAAAAGTCCTAAACTATAAACTAATGCAGTTTCATTCTACAAAAGGAGGGAGAGCAAAATTGTGAAGATCACAATTTTGCTTGCAGGGCTGGCTCCATATATCTCAAAAGCCTAAAAGGATTTCAGAGGATTATCTTTGCCTAGATTGCTGTCACTCCTATTAATCAGTCTTTATTGATTGCTTATTCTTTCAGTCTCCTCAAGTTCAACAAAAAGTCTATAATATACTGCCCTTGAACACATAAATAAATCTATTTGAATCCTACAGGGACTGGAAGTATATGAAGATATGATTTTTATGACTCACCTAACCATGAGCTTCGGAGAAGTTTACAAATATTTTTAACATAATAACTCAATATATGCATCAAATCTCAGCCATTCATTGTGTATCAACAAGTAGAGAAATTTATAAGTGTTCTACACCATGTATATGTAACAGGAATCAATCTTTAAATTATTAAAATGAAAGGCAAAAACTAAAATGAGACATGAAGCTGTTGTTCAGAAAATAAAGTATTTTTCATAAGTTCTCTGTGTAGTGATGCAGTTTCTCTGACATCTGGATCTTACCAGCATAAGTCACTAAAGATAGGGGGAAAAAAAGAAAATACTATACAAAAAGTTAGAATATGGACTTCATGTTGTAGTTGTTGGGTTTTCTGTATAAACATTGCTTTATATTTTATTTTTTAAATATACACAAAAATGTTTGCAGAAATTTATTTCATGTAAAAACACACAAACCAAGTGTGTTTTGGGGGATTTCTATGAATGCATAAAAAGTGGTACTTTTGATAGGTTGGTTATAAAATATTGTGGAACTTCAATAACCTGTGACAAAGTTCAGATATATTTTACAATTAAATACTTGTATTTGTAAATTATCCTCAATTCTGTCTTTTTAATAAAATAATTTTAGGAACAATTTTCATCAGGAAGCAAATTCAAATGTTTTTACCTGTTTGTAAGGAACGCCACATCTTCAACAGTTCCTCAAAATTTTTGAGTCTCCTTGTTGACCACCTAAGCTTAGAGGGTGATAAAAAATTAGTTACATAGTGTTACATTATGATCTTAAAGAGGTCATCCAAAATATGCCATGTTAATGAGAATTTTCCTTTCTCAACAGAGAAAAGTAAGTGTCTTCATAAATTATTCACCTGATTTCATCTTTTCCCAATTTTAGAAAATGGTGATTCCCCCTCAGAAGGTGCTTACTTCTCTACAGGAATCTCCAGGTGATATCTAAGCTTATGTTTAAATGGAATCTTAGGAAAGATGAATTCTGGTTGTGACATGTCTTATTTTGTTCAAGGAACTTCTGTGTTTTTCCTCTCTTTCAATCTCTTAGAAACACAGAAACACTTTGCAGCAGCTCTCAGTCATAAGGATGGGATGCAGTCAGCTGAAACTTCTATCTTGTTCCTTCATAATTGGGCTTCTGTAAATTTATCTAACAAAGCTCTCACAAAATTAGAAAGGTTTTGTAAAAGAAAGGATGTCTTGATGAATAAACTCAATTATAAAAAAAAAAAAACAAACCAACAAAAAACCCCACAAAAAACCCCCCCACACACAACTGAAAGGAAGTTATCTTTCCAAAAATTAAAGCTCCGTTTGATGGATAAGAAGCTTCAGAAAATCAGGCTGATAAGGGCACCTGAGGGTGATTAAAAATTCCAGATTGGTCATTTTAAATTTATGGTAGATTAGCAATGATAAAACTTAAACAAAACTCTCAAAGTTATGAAGCCAATGACAAAGTTTAAGTGCAGAATGTTATGATGAAACAAGTTACGATCCATATGCTCCTAGTGGTAGATGGCATTTTAATGTATTGCTTAATGATACATTTAATTTCATTTTATGTAGTTTCCCATAAAAGGGAGGAAATGGCAGTAGGAAAAATGACTGGTTTCAACTTTTATATACTTCATGTATGCACGTCCTGAAAGCAAAACAGTACTATACCAAAAGAAATTGTCTTCAAAAGTAATAAAATATATGCTCCACAGGAGCCTTACTGATCTTTAACAATTCTTTAAGGGAACCCAGTGGCTCATAACATTTTTAAAATAACATGTTTGCATAAAAATTACAGCCTAAAATAAGGGCACAGATGACTAAGAACTTCTCTGTATACATTCTTATTAAAAAGTAAGTTTAGATATTTCAAGATTGATAGTACATATTTTCAGAACAGGAACAAGGAGAACTTTCAGATATAATATATAAGTAATACAACCTACTAATGTTACTTACAGATAAACAAATTATCATGACCGGATCATTACAACATATTTCATCACATAAGTGATGTATATTCCTTTAAGGAATTGGTCCTCTGTGCTTATCACACACACTCAAACAGAAAATATGATTTGTAAGTCAGCCATCAGAAATGTTTTCTTCACTTTCTAGAACCTCATACCAATTATTTTAATGAAGATGGGAGGGATACAGAGACCTTCACAATTAAAATGCAATTTTAAATTAATTTAAGAACTGATTTTAGAAATCTCAGGAAATGACATTTATTGTCAAGTTGAAGCAAAGACCTTGGTGAGCTGGAAACTGTCAAAATGCAAGGGAAGGTAAACGCAAATATAAAAAAAATGGATATACTCAACAAAAATAGGACTTTTTTTTCCGCATGTGGATGAAAGAATGAAAAGAAGTATGGAAATTCCCTCTCCCCTGCTGGTTATCACAAATCAAATTACCAAGTGAAGGATTTGATAGTGTATTTCTGGTACTACTTCTGTAACAAGGTTCGTTCCACTACATAGCTCTTTTCGTAAAGGGCAAAACTGGAATAATTCAGCAATTACTTTCCTGTCAAACTGCCCTCTGGTAGTGAGGTGGCTTTGGGAAGAAAATGTCACTCATGCTGTTGATGTGGAAAGCCTAGGAAAGTCACAGACTGAAGGCACTGAAGACAAATCATGAAAAGTATAAAACAGAAGAAATTATTTCCTAATTTATTTTGTAATATTTTATGGAAAGAGAAAAGGTATTGAAATTTCTAATGGCATGAAATTTTAAGAATTCATCATCATATATCCCATCTTTTGTTTACATTTTATCTTTTCATTACTTTGATGTACAGCACAGAAAACTATGGCAATCGAAACTTCACAACTATGAGCAATATGTTATAAATAAATAGTCCAACACAAGCAAAAATCTGTACTGTGAATGTTGACACAATCTTCCTCATACTGCAGCTACAAAACTACTTAAGAAATTGCAGATGTGATCATTCATTTAAGCCTTTTCCAGAAATTTACTTTTTTGTTTGTTTTATCTGCCTCGGCCCACCTGACTCCTTTTGTGTGATCCCATTTGCTGAAATAAATGTCATACATTTTTATATAGACTGTTTACTGGAACAGGAAATAACTTTTATTTCAAGGCAGAAAACGTATTGATTGTGAAGAAAAACAAAGCTATTGTTTTCCTCTGCAATGTCGTGCATGGGTATTGGAATGTGTATAAAAACAAACATATGTGTGTATGTATGCAAGTGCTTTCCTATAGGAAACATTGTAAAGATAACTGAATTAATATCCCTAAGTAAATGGATCATAATGAACATGTTCTGACCATAGAGTTATCATTTTACAAGAGTATTAACTTCAATTTATAGATGACATACAGAGTAGGTCAAGGACAGATGGCCACAAAACCAAAAACCTGCCCCGCCAGGCCAGTTTTAAATTCACAGGACAACTCAGTGAACTTGAAATGTCATGCCAGATTCTAGTAAGAAAATTATGCAAGGCTTTACAATTTATCACTAGCATCTTAAATTAATCCTGGAACTAATTAGAAAGCTTGCAGACAACCCAGAATCTAAGTGCTATCTGTTCCTATTGACTTTTTGAAATAGAAAATGAGGGTTCAGAACTAAGAATGTATCATACCACAATCTTTTGTTCTTGTCATTGTCAACTAAAAGCAGAAGACAGTTATGTGGGAGAGAACTAACATTTTATAGTTTTCACTATGGTAGAATATGAAGGTTGACTTCATTTGGGCTTTTCTTTTTAGAATTAATCTTCTTAAAGTAAAATAGAAACAAGGAACAAAGGTAGCAATGATAATTAAGGGTGTTTTTTCAAACATTTTGACAAAATTATAATGACATGAAATAGAAATAATCACAATCTAATTTGGGTTATAACAAAACCATCTCCACACTCCAATCAATTTTTCAATCATTAATAACTAATTAGCTAAAGAAAACATATTGAGGGGTTTTTTTTGTTTTTGATTGTATGCTATGATCCTTATATTTGTGATTGTGAGGGGTTATTATTTCCTAATAGTGAGGTGAAAGTTCATAATCCTGTAATGCAACCTAACTTGTGAATTCTCTTATAGAAGTTAGGAGCTTTCCTCACACTGGTGGACAACAATATAGTAAAGAAATTACTTTTTTAGTGAAAAAGTCCAAAAGTCAATATTAATATCACTTGCACCTATTTACTTAGCTATTAGTGGGATTTTTGAATGTAGATAAGCTAAATAGAGATGCTTAAATCCTCCACCTTCTGGGGTTTTTTTTGCTGCTGTTCAGTGATCTGCTTTTCAGAAGTACCATGCATCCAGCAGTTTCACCTACTGATGGAAACTCATGACCACAACTCCATATATACAAACGTAGAAATCTAACTTTAAATTCATAATTTATAAAAATCTAAAATTTTCATAATTAAATAAGTTTCTGATGTTTTTTGATGTAGAAAGTGCTGATTGTTTGACAGCCACACTCCCTTGTGGGCACTGATCATTACACTGAGCAGGGTTGTGTCTAAGTAAAATCTTGCACGTGTGCTGAACTAAGCTGAGATGGAAAAGCAAGACAACTGAAACAGGACTCTTTGGAGAAATCCACTGAAGTGCTTACCACTGACATCAAATGGATCCATTAACATTCTGGATTATGTACTTTCAATTGATTTTTTTTGTCCTAAAAGGTTGTTTTCAGTGTTTTTGTGAGAACAATGCTATGATATGTTCAAGTATTCATTTTCAGGCTTTCAAGTTATTGAACTACAAGTAGTCCATCCTCCCTATCTAAGAAAAATGACAAGAAACACGAGCAGTAAATGCACCAACTGTACCAGGGTCTAAGTAACCATGGAGGAAAAAAGTTCTTTGTGTGTCTCTGTCAAATCACTTTAAAATTTCAAGCTGAAATTGTTGTTCTGTACACAAGGAAACAAAAAGGACAATTACTGGGAAAAAAACACAGGCACTGGTATTATTGCTCATGGAATGTACTGTTCAAAAGAAAATATTATTTTTTTTTCTTTCCTCTTTTATTCCTCTTGACTGGACTACAATTCTGATATAGACTGAAAAAAAACATCAAGGTGGCTTAAGGAATGTGGAAAAAAGTTTTAAAACTTTATTAGGTCATTGTGTTCACTCCTTAGATTTCACTCTTACAAACGTAATGTGCAGTTTTTCTCCTCCCACACCTTTAATTTACAGGGAAGATTGATTTTTCTGTAGTAATAATTCTAGGATAACCACAAAGAATTTAATAAAACATTTCATCATTTTGTGTAAGATTAACAACTTTGAAAATGTGTTGGTCACAGATAATGGGAATGGCTTCTTTTTTCTTTCTTTCTTTTTTTTTTCTTCTTGTTGTTATTGTTATTGTTGTTGTAAGATGACACTTTGGTTAAAGACACTTCCTCTGACTAGTATTTCAGACACCTGGCCTGGTTGGCAAAGAAATTAAGGAGCAGAGAGATGCAGCTATTTAACACCTAAAAAAAATCCAGTTAGGTCCAAGGCCCACTGGCAAAATCAGATGGACAGAGTGCCATGACATGTAAGCTATTACTTTTTCTCTTTGAAATGAGGTAGATGTGAAAAAAACCTTTAAATTTAATGAGAGTAGGATTGTGTCCAGTATCAGAGGATCCTTCTGTAGCACATTTTTGTCAAGACAAAGAATGCATCAAACCACCCCCATCTGGGTCCACTAATGCTCTGTTTTCAGAGGACTGACAGTGTAGATACTTGGTTGATGTTGATATATTGCAGGCACCCTGGCTCCAAGCCATGCTCAAAGACACGAACTAGAAAACATCTTTTATTTCAGAAGCTACAGATTGTTGCTGTGTTTTCCCACACCCTTGAAGACCTCAGCAAGAACCCACAGGACAGACAAATAGATCAAGATAGAGCAGATATTTATCTCTAGTATACAATGGTGTGCTAGATGCCAAGGCTGAGTCATTAATGAGCTCCAGAAACAGTAGTTCAAGGGCAAGAAAGTGATCCTCAGAAATGTGAGTGTGAAAACTGTACCTGGTTTCCCTGCCACAAACCAAGCATGGACCTGTGAATCCTGCAGACTGATTCTCATAAGTGAGTACTAATAAAATAATTACTTTCAGTGAGTGGTTGGATGTACTGACATCTAGAACCAAAGTAGAGAGGTATGAGACCTCTGGTGTCAATACCTTTTTTCTGTTAAGTAGTATCACAACTTATGGTGACTTGTGTTGTGGGAAGGGATTTGCAAGCTCTACGTTTCACGTGGTTCTAGTAAAATGAGTTATTAGTAAAAGTAGATATTGAAAGGTTTGGCTGTAGGGATGGCTTTGACACTCAGCTGATTGTCTTTTAAGAATTACTGTTCTGTTGGGAGTGTGTTTTTCCAGCAAATCTCCCCATTAGCGCACTTAGCACATTTGGATTTATTTTGTGGAGTGTGAAGAGCTTCAGGAGTGCATCTAGAACAGTGACAGGAGTTAAGGCCATTAGCCTGAAGTAAGATCAGAAGCAAACACACACACATAAATATAATGTGTTTATCAGTTGCCCAGTACTGACCAGTTTGCTCTGTGGATCTGCTGGTGTTGCACAGCACTGCTTGCAAACCCAGACAACAATTGTGTTCTGGCAAGCAAGGACCCAAAACAAAGGAAAGCACCTTCCAGTTTTGAACTTCCATACAACCTCAGCAGATCACAAAAACTTTCTACTTCTTCATTCATTAAGCAACTTGAAAGCATCAGGTATGGGAAACACAGAAAACTGAAGTGCCACCTAAATTTGGCACCACTTTTTTTTTTTTTTTTCTCTCCATATTGCTTTTTTGTGAAATTGTAGACACATGTGAAATATGTGTATTTTTTTTATCTGCAGTATTCACATTGGTAAATGTATTCTTTTCATATTCAATGATACTTAAGAAGCAAGTGGCCATTAGTAAAGCATTTTCATAAATATCTATGGTAGATCCTTCATAATCAGCCTAGCCTGTTACTTCTCTGAGTCTTTTTTTCTTCCTTTGCAATCTTCCAAAGACATGACACAACTGATCACAAAAATTACAAAAATGAACTCTTTGTAAAACAATCAAACTGATTCAGCACACAGTCTTTTCCACCCCACAACAACACAGACAGTTGTAATATGACAGATGAAAAAGCAGCAACAAGAATGAGAAATTCAGGCTCAGGAAGCAGTATCTACATAAGCTGGCCTTGCTTCCAAAAGCAGTTACATGGCCTAAGGGCAGTTATCTATATCCCTCAAGCACAGTATTCTTGAGATTCATTCAAATGGAAGCACCAACTGAATGACTGCAGCTGGAGGAAGAGATACCCAGACTGTCATCAAGATCCTAGCAAGCAGTGAAAAATGACAGCAGAAAAGACAGAAACCACAAAAAGTCATTTGCTTACTGAATTTCATGTATGACCTTTCATTGCCAAATCTGTAAAAGAGGTTTCATATGCATTTGCTTGCGGAGAGAGAAGGAACTCCAGAGCCAGAACACAAGGGAGAGCTACCAAGGCTTCCTCAGGGTCATACAGGGAAGTCCAGACAGAATCTGTTTGAAGAGACGAGGGTCACTACTGCTCTAGATGTGTGAATTTCACAGATGCTAGACAGAGGATCCCTGTTAAAAGAGTTTGTCTAAATTGTCTATCCAGCCCCTAGAGAAATGTGGCATTGTGAAAAATAAAAAGCCATTTTAAGTTTTCTGTGGATTGAGACAGAGCACACCTACATTCTTATCCACCATGCCTGCCAAATGAAAGAAATCAGTCAGGAGCGTGGAAGATCTTGGGCTGGACCATGGAGCGAGGGGGAAGGTGGATTTTTTCCCCCCATTTTCCCCACAGACTTATGGTTACATTTAAATGTCTGCATAGAGCAGGATATCATCATCTTGCTACAAAAATTTGGGGTCCACCATCATGCCCTAGGCCCACTTTTCCATCTGCTATGGACCCCAAACTCCCTTCCTTTGACAGAGGTAGAAGTAGAGCCAGTGCATGGTACATATAGTGCAAAAGTGCATGGCTACTGACTGGGAGAAGCACACTTGACATTTGTGTCCAGGCAGGCACAAATATGCATGTATAATAAAAATTTAGGAGAAACGAGCTAAGGTGAGACTTTCTCTTTTTCTTTCTTTCTTTCTTTCTTTCTTTCTTTCTTTCTTTCTTTCTTTCTTTCTTTCTCTCTCTCTCTCTCTCTCTCTCTCTCTCTCTCTCTCTCTTTTTTTTTTTTCCTTTTTTNTTTTTCATGACCATTGGATGCATTATACAGTATTCAAAATCTGAGGAGCTGGAAACTCATACAAAACAAGAAGGTACTGTGCAACTTCTGTGACAGATGATTCTTCTCTAATGACTGGTTGAGCCATAAACTTCTGAAATGGTTCCATAGAACATTCTTCAGAATATTCAGGCTATGATGCAAAGGTTGCTACATTAATATGTTGTCAATTTCAGTAGGAAAATAATTTTTAAAAGTGCAAATGAAATATGCATTTTTTTGCATGTCTTGTCTTTTTTGGTCAAATTTTCACAAGTTTGAAACAGAAGGTATCAGCAGTGAAGGTGGTCATCTTTACATCATGGTACTACCCCTTACATCATGGTACTTCATATTATAAATTATGAGTCATAACATTAGAGCATCAAAATGTCCTTGTTTTCAGTGTGATATGAAAGATGTTGAGTTGCAAAACCTTTGGGTTATTATTGATATATATATACAACAGAAAAGACTTGAATTTAGATTAACTGGGTAGTAGTTAGTAAAATTATTTGTAGGACTTCACTGTTTCAAAATGTAATCATCATAATCAATTTTTAAATTATTTTCTCCATAACTGATACAGACTTGATGAAATTGTGATGTGGTTTATTGATCTTCATATGGAATGGCTTAGAGAGGTTTACCTGTGACTGACTATCAAAATAAAAATTAGTGTGGGAGCTTTTCTCTCACAGAATAATTTTCTCCTGGTTATACAGTAAATAAGGGGATTTTTATTTAAACAATGTGCCTTTAAGAAAATTTAAACATAATGACTCACACTAAAATGTTCAATATTTAATCACATATACCACTGAATATTTCCCAAACATTCAGAATTTCCTTATACTTAGCAAAAGAAATCTAAAGTAACTGATTACCCTGTGTTGAGGCTTTTGAAGAAAAAACAATTTTCCCACTGTCAGAAGTGTCAGCTCTGATGACACCTGAGAGAATTATTTTTGCAATGCAGGCCAAATGGTATAGAGTCTATTAGGGTCCCTAATAAATTAAAACCAGCAGACCACCACATACTAACTCAGATATACAAAGCCAATGTCAGTGTTTGTATAGCTCTTTCTGGTATCCTTTTTTAGCATTTCTCAGCTTTATAAAAATTTAGGACATATTTTTTTAGCATGATACCGCTAAAACATGGTACATAAGTGAACTCACAGGTTTTAAAGGCTTCCTAAAGCCATAGAAATTTGTGGCTTTGTAGATTTGACTTAAAAGAACAATTAAGTCTCCCATGTTTAGCAGGTTTGGGGTTTTTTTGTTTTATTTAGAAATTGTTCATAAACACCCAATAAAAGTAATAAAACACTATCTTGGCAGATTTGATGTGCTTTTGTATTACTTGGAAATAGGTTATACACATTAAAAATTTTGCATGCCCTAGGAGCTTTATTTATCTTTCCAGACAGGTAGCAATGGTACATCTTGTCTGCCTTCAGATTTCATCTGACTTTAACACTGATACAATCCCAATCTGAAGTTTTATTTAGACTTATTTAGCTCATGATTATGTGTGAGAAAAAAAGCATCAGTGGAAGGTATTTTTTCTACAGTATAAAACAAGGAGGGATAATCTCTACTTAGTTTAATTTGCACCTTCACGTTCTTCCACAGAAATATGTTGTACATTCGTCAAGGTAATTATTGAGAATGCACTCAGTGATTTGACTAAAAAATATGTATAAGTGGTAAAAGAAGAAAACTTGCTCTTTACCTTTTTGAGAAGTATGGTAACATACAGGAAACAAAATCATCACTTTTCAGCCTTTTTACTAGTTTAAATTTTGTTATATATGCAAACATAAAACCTTAAAGGAGGATTCCCAGCAAAGTTAAAATTCATCTGAGAACAATTAGGATATAGATTTCAACTCAATTCTTCTCTGTGTACCCCATTTTCATTTCCAGCTTTATGTCAACACTATTCAGCTGATCTCCCCTACAAGGAATTATTTCCAGTCTTCTTATAATAATGAGGCACCTGAAAAGCAAGTCTGCAAAATCCAAAGTTGATTAATTCAGTTTCCTATCTGATTAACTGTCCCATGTCCCTTGACTGATTACAAAGGGAGCCTATAGCAATAGAAAAGTTATTGTTCCCCAGCCAGATGAGTCTTACAAACAATTCTACGACAACTGTCATAGAAGAACAATCACTTACAAGGTGACAACCAAAGGAAATTCAAGGCCTTGAATTATATACTAAATAATTAAATTCCAGCTGCAAATTCCAGATATGGAGCAGTGACTGTACACTACCTTATATCCATCCAGAGTCCCTTGGAGAAATATACCTGTACTCCCATTGTATGCATGAAAGTTCCAGTGCCTTTGGCCTGTGTAACATGTCTTGTGTGTGTGAACTGTACAAAGTGTGAACAGTAAAACTGACACTGCTGAGAGTTCCCATAGACAAAGGAAAGTCTAGTGACTCCCAGAAGTTCCCCTAGGCTGTCTGATGCCCTGAAATATGGATAAAGGTGTATTCATAATTCACCTGCATAAGCTAATTAAAAAAAATTAAAAAATCTTAGAAATCCAGGTGCATGGTCATATTTGTTTGTGACGATGACAAACCTGAGCTTGAACATCATGTTGTATACCACAAAAAATGTAGCAGAAACTTTGCCAGAAAAAAAGGATGTTTAAAATCCTTAGATTTTTTTTACAAAAAGCATCCCCAGTCCCTAAGAGGGAGACTTGGAAAAAATGCCAAAACTATTCCCTAGAATGTATTTACATTGGTAATAAACACCAGTCAACATCATAGGAGTATGCTTCCAGAGTTAATGCAAATTGCAGCTCAGTGGACACAGCTGTCGAGTGTGTGTGTGTGTGGGGTGGGTGTTTTTTCTATTTTTCCTCAGAGCAATTATCACCTACCCAGTAGAAAAAAAATTACATGCATTCTGATGATTTCGGTGTTCCTTTACATCGCCCCCAAAATGAAATAATCAGAATATTTCAACATTTTCCATTAACCTACAGCTACACTCCTATACCAAAATGTTACATTATTTGTAATGATTAAAAAAAAATAGACAAACTATGTTATGCTAGATCAAGTCAGATTAATGTTAATCTCGGTACTTGACTGTAGAGTCATTTCTGATGGGAATTTTATGTGAATTCCTATCTCAAATGGGATAGATTTTATTTAAATTTTTTATTATAACTGTAAATAGCCAGTATTTTTCTATTATTATTAATAATATTACTGTTTCTATTATTACATTTTAATAAAAGAACACGTAACATATCTTTCTGTGTTAGTTTCACAGTAGAAATAAAATTTAGCTACTTTTTCATAAGTGCAAGAACTAAAGTCATTCATTTATACTGCTTTAGCCATAAGTAACAGTTAAAAGGCTCTTTGAGTTAATAAGGCTGGATTCTACTGCTGTTTCAAGTGTGGCCTCAGGCAAATCATTTCACCTCTCCAAGCCTTTCAATTTCTACCCAGAAAAAGGAGCTGTTAATACTTATCTACCTCAGAGGTGGTATTAGGCTTAATTCCTTACTATTTATAAAAGAGCTGATAAACATCCAGTTTCCCAGATACACTCTCCATTATCACTAATGCATTAGATCCCATTCAAGACACTATATGAGTTCAAGTTCTTTATGATGTTCTTATTTAACTGGAGCTAAACAACTGTGACTCTCAACTGCAAAATGTTAGCTAAGACTTTCCCTTTTATTTTTAGCCTGCAAAAAATATTATGAACTTTGAATGGATATCTCTCAAGAAAATGTTGTTCCTAACAAATAATTGATGATTTTTTTCTACATGCTGATCCTTACAAACAGATAGCTTTTACATCTTCAATTTTATGAAGTTTAGCATTATTCATTCTTTGAACCATGTCAAACAGAGTAAATGAAATATATATTGTTGTGTCTACAATACAGGCTGGCATCTTGACAAGAAGAGATAATGGTGCAAAAATAATTTATTGGGGTGAAACTGTAGCACACAAATGAATCTCCTGTTTCTCCAAAACACACAGATATAATACCAGTGCTTAGCAATTCTTAGAGACATTGTCCTGCTCAATTAATTTCTAGTTGCCATGTGATATCATGACACCAAAATGAAGGAGTGGGATTCAACCACCCCATAAAGAACTAGAGAGATGGGACTTACCCACATGAGCAGGACTCAGAATGAAAAGGAAATGAGTATGGGTGGTTTTCAGGCACAGGAGGAAAGAGCATAGTAATGGACTTAGAAGCTAGCAGAAGTATCAGATTTCTTTCAAAGGAGAAAAACTCACAACTTGTAGACAGCTGGTCTGTGTCCTCTGGCCTCTGAGTATGGGTCCGAGCAAACGGGTCCTTCAGTGCACCACAGCAGCTCTAGGGAGGCTGAGTTCAGCCACAGGTCATCAAAACTGCAAGATCAGTAAGATTCATCTTTCTTCTTTGAGGAGCAAACTTTCTAGTCTTTGCTAAGCTCAGAAGTTTGTAGGATCTATGATCCAATAACCTCTGTCAGTATGGATAAAAACTTCTTTCCCGAGAAACAAGCAATAAGACAAAGGTTTCCATCTTGCTACAAGTGGATCCAATAGTTTGGGAGTCACCTCTCTCCACTGTGCTTGCAGATCCTCAGAGGGCACAGTGGCTGATAGTGAATTCCTACAAACACTGCAAGTGGATATGTAAAATCTCAAAATTTAAATATAAAGACTTAACCATAGTCTTAAGGCAGAAGTCCTCTTCCCCCTTTTCAAAGATAGCTGTGGAGTCCAGAGATAAAGTAAATAGTTTTTTGTTCAGATAAGAATTTACTGCAGATAAATCTTAGTCTACTGAATAACTTCATGACCAGATCATGACAGAAAGGAGGCAAATGTATTTTAAAGGCTTTTTTAGGGCACTTCCAAATGAGCATTTACTAAAAAAATGTGCATTTACTAATAAATGCAACAACTATGAACAGCCCTGTCTAAACCTGTTTAAACATCATCAGCCACACAACAAAGGTCTCTAAATGTCTAGATAAAGTTATAGATATTTATCAAGGGTGGACCCAGGCTTTCCTCAAGAGCGCTCAAAATAATTTTCTACTGTATATAAGAATGTACTGAGCTATGGCCAGAACACATTAGCATCCCTGTGCCCATTGTATTGGTTAAATGACAGACACACTCACACAAATTGCCTCCAGATATTCACCAAGAGAATGATGGAGTTAGAAAATCAGCAGGATCTAGACATAATCTGCATGAGGCTTCTGCCAGAGGGTCTGTTTCACTGGGGTAAAATCAAATACTTAATGTGTATTATTCAGTTCATTCTTTTTGTAAAGTCCTCAGGTTTTTTAAACTGACAAACTCTATTCTTTTATATTTTTCCTTCCTTCATTGTCAGAGAATATATCTGTCTTCCTCTACCAGGATTCATGGCAGGATTATATACACTTGAGTAATTCAATCTGGGACCTCTCTGTAGTCTGGGTAGCAAGGGTTAATTGGACTGTGGTTTCCAGCTGACTGAAACACCATCTGGTCTCTAATCCAGTCCTGGACCTGTCAGGTACATTTGGATCACCATGACCTCTTGTAAACAGGACAGCAGCAAGGAGTACTCGCTGAAGAATAATGCAGGTTAACTCTAACTCTGAAATAAAGACCTACTCTTAAAATAGATTTAGTGAATTTAATTGGTATTTTTGGCACATGATTCACTGAAACTAATCTGCCTACTATGAAGGATATGCACCTCAGAGAAGGAAAAAGTCAGTCAGATTCCATTGTTTCTTTCTTTTTTTTCCTAAAATCTACTATACTCGAATTCTTCTTATGAGAAAAAAGGAACATCTAGTAGATAAAAAGTCACATGGAAAATCTGTGGCCTTACACGAGGAACTGCAAAATTACCATCGTCATTGGAAACTGTTGTCTCTGAAATGTATAGATGTGGAACTCGTTTATGCAGATTTCTGATTGTAAGATTCAGCATTGCATAATGTGTTCATACCAAAGAGGAATAAGTTAATGTTAGCTTAACCCTGGAAAGAAATTGTAAAGGAGCAACTGATTTTTTGCTCTCCTCTTTATCCTATATAAGGCTGATATCAATATGCTGTCTCAGCTGAACTTGTGTGTAAATTGAAGAAAAAAAGTCCATATATAAAAAGTCCTCCACTCTGTAACTATTATTATTATTATTATTATTATTAACTTGTATCCTGTTCAGGAAATGTTGTCAGATTATTCAGTAATGCAATAAGGAAGATTAAGATCCACGTGGAATTGAATATGGCAAGGGATATCTAGGACAACAAGAAGCTCTTATTCAAGTACATCAACAGCAAAAGGAAAACTAGGGAAAAGGCAGGCCTACTGCTGAGTGGGGGAGCTACATTTCATGACTGAGGAACAAGTTCATTCACACTCTATGGTATGGAATAAGGAATTATTTTTTGAAATGGATTATGTCAGCAGGGAAGATGTGTGTGTCCTTTTAAATCCTGTCTGATTTTAATATTTTCCAACATGGACACAATCTGGGTTATAAGAAATATTAACTTCAGAATTAAAAGCAATCTCATGGAGAAAGAAGCTGCAGTGCCAGTCCAAAGACTCCAGACCAAGACTAGTAAAAAGGCAGTCCTTCCAACTCTGGACTCCAGAGATTGCTTGGGATCATTTCTCATCCAAATATCATGTAGGGATATACAATACCTACATCAGCTAACTCCTGTTCTGAGAATTAATTTTCCTCATTAAGTAGTTTAACTTGTGGATGGGCCAACTACGCCAAGTACTAGAGTACTGCAACTCAGACAAATGGCATAAAATTGCTTTTAAGCTTTTCTGTGGTCTTTGCATTCTGTTTGGTTTTGCTCTACTGTACCTGCTCTCAGAGTCAAGCACAATGATGGTGCATTGAATCTAGTTTGGTTTGTTTATACCTGAAAAGGTTCAGGTAGCTTTAGAAAAATGTAAGTTTAAAATTTTCAGCAAGGAAGACTAATCCATCAAAGTACTCTGTTTCCTATCTGCTAACTGCATTCTTGTGAAGATAGCATTGTAGACCTCTTTTAAAGATTGCATTTCCTATCACAAAGAAGCAAAGTTTTTGCACTGACTTAGCATTCCTTTTTATTTTTTTTCCCAGACCAAGGACTCTGATTTCCATTCCAATCACATTTTCCATTTAATGAAAAATATTTTTACAATGTTCCAACTAATAACTGATTAAACTAGCATCTGAAACATAATTTTTTGTTTATTAGTTTTTTTTCTGACATCCAATGACTATGAAGACATAAGGTACTCTACCTTCTTTTGAAATGTCATTATTCATGAGTATGCACTTCTGCTTCTAATTTAAATACTCAAGACTCCTAATTTTTTTTTTTAAATGGCTTCTGTATTTCAGTTTGTTTTGGGGGCATTTTTCATATCAGTAGAGTTAGATTAGCATTTTCATTTGTCATGAACTACTGAAGAGAGGGCAGGAATGCAGTGTTGAAAGTAGTTTTTGATTTCCATCATACTAGCCTCAGAGCTCCTGCTGACATTATAACACAAACTCAAATATTAACATAAAATATTAAAAATACCATATGGATGTTGGTTGTGAATACTTGCTGAGAATGCTGAAGAGATGTTTTTCTCACAATAAATATTTTGATCACTGTATGAAATGTCATGAATATTAACTGCAAAAAAGAGCTTTCAACAGACCATTGAAGTTATGGCAAAGCTATCCACTTAGAGAAAACAGATTAAAAGGCAGCAGTAATTTTCACTTAAGTGGCCTGATTCTTCCCTGCAGTGAACTTTGTATAGTAATTCATACCTTGCCAGTAAGGCTGGCATATTACAATGGGAAGATTCTCAAAGACTTAAACTGTCACACGACACAGAGTGAAGGAGAACCAAACCGAAAGACTTTGCAAGGATGGTTTTGTGATAAAGATGTTAAAACAAGACTTGAACTAAATACCACTTTGTTTCTGAACATGGACAAATCTCTTAGGCTTAAATACTGGTCTCACTGAAGTTTAAAAGAAAACATCCTTTTATATCTGATGGAGAAAAAGGGTCTTTGAAGCACAACTCATTTTAAAAATGCTGAGTTTATATGGGTCAATAAGAAGGTTAAAAGATACATATTTTTTAACTTAATCTATAGAAGAGGAAGTTTGTTTGGTTTTTCTCATCATGAGTAGGAGATCTGTGAATTAAAACAGATGACAACAACACTGAAGCAAGAATAAATCCTCGTCAAACTGCCAAACAAACTCCTGAAAATTGCTCCCTCACAAGATTCTTGTAAGCATAAAATTCAAGGTAATCATGGCCCTGGAGCACTATCCATGTGGTAGAAACCCCAGCTGTACAGCAGACAGCTGACTTTTTACAACATAGATGTGCACAGATTTGTGAGTATGATGATGTAAACCTGCACTGCAAAGGTTACAGGTTACCTCAGCCATGTTTTGAAACTTTGTTGATGCCTAATGTAGATGGAAAGTTGATGTCAACTTGACTTTTACTTCCAGAAAATTGAGATAAAGTAAAAGACAAAAGGTCTGGCTGATGCAATGAGTCCAGAATATAAACACTCCAGAATTATGGAAATGCCTGGTCTACTATACAAGCTATCTTTTATAAACTTGAAAACCAGTCTCCGAACTAAGGTGTTTATCAATTTATAAATATATTTTAAAAAAGCACTCTGCAGTTCAGAAGTAAAAGTTAGGCTGCAACACTGCTCTTCTTTCCATTATGTGAATGCTATTGCCTGGCAAATGTGCTGGTTTTGACTGCAGTAGAGATAATTTTCTTTACAACGGTTAGAATGGGGTTATGTTTTAGATTTGTGGTGGAAACTGTTGATAACACAGAGATGCTTCTGTTATTGCTGAACAGTGTTTACACAGAGTCAAGCATTTTCTACTCTGCACCCCATCAGTGAGAAGGCTTAGGATGCACAAGGAGTGGGAGGGGACACCCCTGGAACACCTGACCCCAAATGATCCAAGACCATATGGCAGGACATAAAGCTCACCAGTGTTACAGGCAGAATGGGAGTTTCAGACAAACTTTACAAGAGAGGATAAAGCCCTCCTGTTACCAAAACCCTAAATTGGCAGGATGAACCAGACTCCCTAACACAATCATTCTAATGTTAGCAAGTGAGGCATTACTGTATTCTTGGACAAAATGTGTATGTGTGTGGCTGAAAAAGTTCCAGCCACTGCAGAGACACTGATGCAAAATATTTTCACTTATTCATAAACTTTTAGCAAACAAAGAAATTAATGTTCAAGTTATATAATCCTAATTGATATAATCCTTTTCATTTGCTAGTGTTCTATCCTCTACTGGTTATTGATCTCTCACTCTTGATGCTAATTTGACTCACATTCTTTAGTCCTTTTGTTATCTTTTTCTCAGATGTGAGTCTCCAGCTTTCCTGGCCTTAATCTCCTCTCTATCTTCTGGTTACTCCAATAGCCTTGAAGGGTCATAAATCTAAGATCCCAGATTTACAATCTTCAAATGCCTTTGGCTTCGTTTATTGAAGTTTGTCAGAGTTAGTTTTAACAAACTTAAGGTTTTGATCATTTATTGATCAAAGTAACAAAAAGAGTCCATGAAGAAACTTTAAAAAATGCTGGGTAAAAGCAGCATGATGTCTTTAATTTAATGCTGATAGCTTTACCTATTAACTGTCTTTATCTCAACTCACAACTTTTCTCACTTTTACTCTTCTAATCCTCCACCCCAACCCACTGGGAGAGAGTGAGTGAGCAGTTCTGTGGGATGAATTGGCAGCTGGGGTTAAATCATGACAGTTTAGGCTGGCATTTCAGCCAGAGAGATTTGGGAATATTCTATCATTTCACACATATATATACATATATACGTATAATATGTTTTTTCAAACCCTTCAAGGCATATATATCACTTTGAATCCCCTTATATAAATATATATGTATAAAAACCACAGTTGACTTACAGATAAAAATTTGCCCTCATCAATACAGCTTGCTGAGCCCCATGCTGGTGTGAGTCAAGAATGCACCTGCTGCTGCATGAACCTGGCTACACTGACCAGTCCCACAAGGACTCACACCTATGGCACTGGCGTCTTTGGACACCTGTTAGCCAGAGGTTGCTCTAGAGAACAGCTTCTGCAGAAATTTATATTTCTTCTGGAGCAGGGTTCAAATATTTGGGAACAGTAACTTCTAGAAGAAGATGAAGAAAACACCCACAAGCAGGCATGTGCCATGTGGGAATGCAGGGTAAATACAAGAAAACACAAACACCTTTCCTTCACTGTAGCAATTTTCCAACAGCCATCTTCCAAGCACAAGGAGATTATCATTACCTTAGCAGAGATTTTGGTGGAACAAACTTATTCACTTAATTTAAATACAGCATAATTTGTATTATTATTATTCAAGCCTTAGCTTATTCTAGAAGCATGAAATATCTCAAAAGCATTTTGTTAATTTATGTTTAAGCTAAGAGAGGACTCTTGCCCATTAGCAAAGAAATTGAGATTTATCAAATGAGAAACAGACATAACACCCACTAATAATGACATGAGTTCAGTGCATAAAAGCAGAGAACAAAACACTTCTGCTCCCCTTTGCAAGTAATTTTTTTCTGTATTAAGTGCAAAGCCTCTAAAACAATAGGCATACCTCAGACCAGCTCTCGCAATATAAAATAGTTGTATCAATATAAACATGATTTTATTTTAAAAAGTGCATCTAAGCGGACAAACAGTGAGCAGTGGCTCAGTGATAAACCCTGGGAAATGAGGTTTATAATGGAAACACTGACAGATTTCCTGCCCTTAAAACACTATCCTTATCTATTGCATTGCACATTAAGTGCACATATCACCTGATAAATACATAGCATGTTAAATCTGATAAAACTTTTACTGAATCAAAAGACAAGGAGTTGAACATGATAAACAAGCTCCTGTATCTGATCCATCAGCTTCAGAAATAGATAAGTAAACAACTAAACATGATACAGTACATCATTGTCAGGTGATTAAAGTCACCCATTGGGAACTGCCATTCTCTGACTAAAAAGCTATTGTTGAAAGATCTATCCAAAAGGGTTTATTTATCTCTTTTTAATTGGGTCCACAAGCTTTCAACTAAAATTTGTGAACTGATTAATGCAACAACACTCCTATACAACAGTTCTGCAAAGTGTGCAGTTACCCGTTTTAATCTCTTTGTCAATGCAAACACCCCCCTTACGCAGAAAGATGTAGTCATTTTAGCACATAAGTATATTCTAGATGTTTCTTCAAGAATGACCCAGTGAAATCTTATAAGATCAGGAATATATTTGGCCAAAAGAAAAACTGAGTAAAAATTATTTGATTGAATTTTTGACAGAAGGAACCACAAGAAGATTTTCCTGCTGGAAAAGGCTATTTTAGCAGGTCAGTTTTGCAGAAGTGTGAAAAGCTGTAGTGAGGAAAGAACAGAACTAACAGCAGGCTACAGATGTGTTGTCAAGCATGATCCAGAAAGGTGAGTAGATTAGCTTCTGCAAGAACAGTGTGCTGATTACGTGTCATGTGAGTCTGAACTGCTGGCTGCAGGAGTTAATATTTTATGGGAACCTTCTAAACCTGTTCGGTATGTAACCTGCTTCATGTATTCTTCTGCTCTCAATTTTTTCTAAACGTATTTCTCAAGTGCACTTGAATGAGCCACTGCCTTTAGCTGCTAGCAGGATCAAATTAGAATGCTCTGCCTAGCTGTGCATATAATTTCTGCACACCAGCTTGTATTTTAAATACCTGTAGTCTAGCCATACTTTTTTCTACCCATCACAATCGTGATCTTTCCTGTTCATTGGTGTTCAGAGCCAGTAAATTGTCATTTTAGTTAATGTCAGTCAGATAACAGGACATCCAGAATCTTGCCTTTGACTCTGGTCAGCGACTGGTCCCCAGAACAAAGTGCAAAAACCCCTAGCATCAATCATTACAGATGGAGCTAACCACGAAGTGGATGCCAACTAATTCCCTAATAGATATATTTTCATAATTCTATTTTGGTCATTATCTAATCTAATAACAGTCTTATTGAGTCTCACTAAACTATCTCTGCAATTGTCTTGGCAAAGTGAGAGAAAATAAGAAAAATAAATTTTTTCAATGTTTCTTTTTCTGTATGTATGTATATGATTTTAAACTTTGATGAGAGTCCCCAGGAAAAAATGTTGCCTTTTACATATTAATATCTCCTCTCCATTTACATTTCTCTGATTCAGTTTTCTGCATAAATTTTCAAATTCAAGATCAATCTCTGTTACCTGTAATGTCTAATGTATTTTTCCATGTAGTTTCAAGGTAATAAAAAATTACAAAGAAAGATAATTTTCATATACATATTATGATCCATTTTATAAAACCCTTATAAAAGGGGAAGAGAAGGGAGGGGAGGGGAACTGGGAAATTTTTTTAAAAAGTAAATGGATGTAAAGAGTATAAGAGGAAGAATAATCATTGCATAATCAGGAAATAAAATTATTTGTTGTGGATTTTCTGTTTTTCAAATCTCAGAAGAAACAGGAAACCCACAAAATAGTAAAAGCTATAAAAAAATGGAAAAGAAAATTTAATCCCTGATGTATTTACACCAAGATTTTTACATTCTACCTTTAAAAAGACAAATTCTCTGTATAAACAGAGGGCAGTGTACACATGCTATATTTGAGCACATGAAAATTTGTCCTGATTTCTTCCACTTGGAGCCTATTTAAAAATGTTCAATGCTCGGCTTGTGCTGTGCATAGATCTTATACATATGAGCATGCTTACATGTTAATGTATGATTTTTATGTGTATTGATAAATTAAAAAAAAGTATGCACATTTGCACACACACACAGACATATATATGCATAGTACCATGCTGCATGCTAGAAATCATTGTGTGTTGGGAGACTGAAGCTATTCCTGTGCCAAAGCTCTTCACGTCTATCTCCGCCAGACATCTGTCACTTACAGTGGTCTACTTTATGCCAGACCTAGTTACCTGACTGACCACTAGAAAGGATCCTCAGGGCTCCAGAAACTGGCAGTGCTTGGCATCTTTGACTTAGCCCATGCAACTAGACAGTGCCCCAGTCACGTCTCCCTTCGTGCTTCAGTAGCTTGAGTGGTGCTCTCTTCTGGGAGTTTTGGGATGGTCCGGCCACATGTCTTCAGGTACAGCTGCATTTACACTTCAGTCAGGCTTATTCCACCTATGCTGCCTGACAAATGAACATTATCCTTCATTTGGAAAGCAGACCTGACAGAAAAATAACTCTTTCCTGAGATGTCACAGTGCAGTGTTGTGGGACATACCAACATGTACAGCTGAGCAGAAATGTAGGTAGGATGAACCCCATCAGCTGTAAATATGTAGGTGTAGAAATAGCACCTCACATCTGCGAGTGAAATAGGTCAATGGCCACAATTATTTATAAAACATTTTCAAAATTATCCATGTCTCCTGTGACTTTCATTTTTTTATTGTCCCGGTGTCCATAAGTAGCTAAAGTCAATCCAACATATAGAGCTGGTCTCACTGGAATCACAATATGGTTCTAAACAGAGATAAACAAACCTGTTTCTTGAAATTCTCATTTTTCTTCTTGGCAAGGAAAATATTTTTAAATAGTATTTGAGAAGCAAAGTCAATAATAAAACAGATGTTTGGTCATACAAAGGTAAAGCCCCCCAAAATTTAGACACAGTCAATCATTCTTTACCACTGGACTCAAATGTGAAAGCAGGGGGGCCCACAATGGTTTCATTCTTGTGAATGAAATGCAACA
Organism: Hylia prasina; assembly: GCA_013397195.1. Taxonomy (NCBI): domain Eukaryota; kingdom Metazoa; phylum Chordata; class Aves; order Passeriformes; family Sylviidae; genus Hylia; species Hylia prasina. The sequence goes on from VYXD01002850.1 coordinate 536,770, forward strand.
CCTAGTGCTTTAAGACTGCCATCTATTAGAAAGAAAAATATAAAAGGAAATATTATGTTAGACTTCTTGGTGAATTTTTGTGATTAAAATTACATTACATTACATGAGAACAATATACATTACATGAGAACAGTACAACTAGATTGATGTCATTTTAATGAAAGCTTCTAATGTTATTTTACTGTGAAATTATTCTGGATTTTCCTGCCTTTGAGTGCTGAATTCAAAAGAAGAAAAAATACCGTTGATGGAGCTAAATGAGAGATGAGATAATTTTAAATACTTAGTGAACTGAGAGAGACACATTACTTTTAAAATCTAGTTTTAATCTGTATTATTTACCACAGAACCATTACAGTCTATCATGTCACTTGTTGCCATATAGACGCACTAAATCCATACACTACATTCCTTGTGACCTTTTTTAGATTATTGCTTATGCATAATGCTTTTTAGACAAAAAATAATTTGCATGACATTTTTTCCTTATGTTTAGAGAACATTACTGTGTCTCTGAAAATAGAAATATAATGCTCAGATACTGTTAGGAGCAATGAGATAGTATAATAGTAACTCAGTTATATAGACACTGCTGTATTTCACACCAAGTCGTGTTGATCCATTTAATCGATTTTTTTTACCTTTTTTTTTTATTTATTGTTTATACTACAGCAAGTCCAAATGGTGATCTAAGGCTGAATGTGCTATGCAGAGAATTTTGTCAGGACTAGAAGTCCATAGTCTATCTCCTGTTAGCCCTTGGACAGCTTTACACTTGCCCTTATCTGCCCACAGATGTTTCCAGGATAAGCAGCTGTGTTCTGGTTTACTGCTTACAGAAACCATTTGCACTTTCACTACCACTAATGAGAAAACAAAGATTATGGCACCTGAATGCTCATCTAGTAATGACATCAAAATACATAGTGGAGATGAGGGGAGAGGAAGGCAAGAGACAAATTTTTACATGGGGAAGTATTTAAGAATGCAGGTGAAAATACAAAATGTGCTAAATTCAACAGCCCTGAAGGCCAGAAATGTCTGCGCATCACTCAGATAAGCATTGCAATGCAGATTCTGTACACAACTTGATATTCAGGGGGATTTTCCATCATATTTCCATCTTCCTCTATGCAGACAGTAGAGGAAAACTTTTCATTAGCTTACACAGGATCTGAGTGGGGAGTTGCTTAAATTATCCAAAAATTGGACTGTGAAAGGAAAACGACAACTTAGATTGGAGAGACTTGTCTTCCAGTTCAAAATCAGCAGCTAAAAATTCCTCTGGCACTATGTCCTTAGGCTGAGTCAGTCACCCATATCAGTCATCTGAATTCCCAAGCTGGCTCTCCTGTTTGCCCTTTGTTTCCTGAACCAGTCTGCAGCAATTCCTGCTGCTGGCAGCAGCCCTGCTGCTACAGGGTGTAGCAGTTGCTGTTACATGTGTTTTCAGCTCATCTCTGAAACAAACCTCTCTAATGAGATATCTGGATTGTGATAACAAAGAATGCAAGCTACTGCTTAGGCTGTTTTTAAACAAACAAGTAAAAAAAACCAAACCACCAAAACACGCAAATAAACAAAAATCCAAACCCAACTCTGCATAGCTCAAGCAGACTTTAACTTTTATTGCCCGCTTTCCAGGCAATCATCAAATTGCTGTTATGGAAACAGTATCCTTTGAGAACACAGCAGGACAAAAGAGTTGTCGCTGGTTTTAGGCACACCTAGAGGTTAGGTAGTATCCAAAAGTACACACCCAGTATAGACATATTTTTGTTAACTGTTTGGTAGACCTGTAGCATCTGCATGGTGATTTTGAATGTCATTATGACACTTGGAAACTCTGTTGCTCAGCTCTGACAAGCCAAGGGAGAGTTTTGAAGACATACAAAGTCTATTGACCTTTTAACAGAGCTGGAATTAGACTCACAGGGAACTTCAATGCAACAACACTGAACGATTTTTGTTTCATTTATTCAAGTGCTTGACAATCTACTTTTTGTTTCATTTCCCTCTATTTAATATTTAGTGATGCTTGAGCTTTGCTACTCTTCCAATTTGGCAGAGTATCCATATCTTTGACATGGCTGGATAGTCATCTCCCTTGCTTGGCCCTCATATACACTGGTTCACTTTTTTCACAAGCACAACCTTGCAGTGCTTCCAGAATATAATCATAATAGTGAAATAAGTAAGAAAGTAAATGTATCTTTTTCAAAAGGTTATCTTTCAGTTAGTGCAAAAGTATCTCAAACCATTAAAAATATTTCTCTTCCTTTTGTAAAAATAATAAATGTGTGTAAGAGTGTTAGTCAACTATGTCTTTTTTCAGTACTATCTTTTAAATTGTACTCAGTTTAAACAGCAAGGTGAGAAAAAAATCCTCTTGTAACAGAAAATATGCTGAAAATATATTGGAAAGACATAATACAGCACAAGTTACTCTGTGTGAAATATGAATTCGTAGTGCTTGAGAATTGATAGCTTTCCCTTTTGTAGGAGCAACCAGACTGACTGAGCTTGAGCTGTGCAGCAGCACCTCAAGAAATCAGTGAGTGACAGCAGAGGGAGACTCCCTGCTGCAAGGTACCAAGGCTTCCAGCTGGCAGTCTGCTGCTGCTTAGGAAGGTTTCCTACTTGCCAGGAACCCAGATCTGGGACTTTGTGGAGAGGCTACCAAGGCTTGTCCAGTCCTGTCCACAAATTGATGTGCTTCCATTTAGAGGGATCTCACCAGAACTTCACAAAGACCTACAAAGAGACGGTAATTCACTTGATCAATAATAAACCCAATGCTCTAGGACATGCTAGGGGCTGATCAGAAGCTGCTTTGGAGAAAAGAACCTGGCAGTCCTGGTAGAGAACAGGTCCAAGAGGAACCAGCAGGGTACCCTTGGAACAATTCCTGGTCTGCATTTCACCAAGCATTGACGGCAGGTCAAAGGATGTGATTGTTCTTTGCTCAGCACTGCAGAGACACGTGGAGATGTATCCAGCACTGGAGAGACACATTTCTAGTCCTGGGCTTCCCATGGAGTAAAAGCAGTATGAATATACTGCTTTAGCAAACAGCAGTGAAAGCTATAGAAGGATAGGGGCATCTGGCATGCAAGGAGAGGTTGATAGAGCTGGGACAGTTCGGCCTGGAAAAGGAAAACACAGGGGGAATCTTATCAATATGAGTTCCTGATGGGGGGAATAAGGAAGACAGATCGAAACTCCTATCAGTATCAATCTGTGAAAGGACAAGGGGCAAGAGGCACAAACTGAAATACAGAAAATCTCACTTAGACATCATAAGACAAAATTTCTTTTTGGTGTATCTGAGTGCACAATATGGGAATATTAGTGGTTGTGCAATTTTGATTCTGAGAGATATTCAATGCCCAAAAGGGCACAATCCCCAGCTACATGGTCTAACTGACTGTCTTGAGCAAAGGGGCTGGACTAACCTCAATGCTTCTGTGACTCTATAATTCTATTTCAATATGTTTGCTTTTATGAGTTTACCCAGTATGACCTTTTGTGGAGTTCGTTATTCTAATAAATCATTAGCATTTTACAATACTTGAGCTAAATTACAGTAAAAGTATTTCAGTTATAACCTCATAGTGAAATGTGCAGTATTAAACATTGCCACAGTGACAGCCTCTCTTGGAATACCTTGCAAAGGGCAGCTTTTATTGATGATCACAGGCATGCCTTAGACTTCACTGCACCTAGTAGATACGATATGAAATAAAATATTGTTATTAACTGACAAAGTCTGACAGAGAAAAAGCTCTTTTAGAATAAATTTTCACAAGGCTAATGACAACCTGTTATGAAGCAGAGAAATGCAGACTCCCCAGGCAGGTGCAAAAGAGAGTTCCTTTATTGCAAAAACCAGGTCTTTTTAAGCAATTAGGCCATTATCAGTTACATTCCATTCATGCACAACAAATGTAGTTCAACCAACCATCATAAACCACAATGAACATATAATGGTTATATAACTTGGTTTTCTACCTCTAATTCAGATGATTGACTTTCCCATATTCCTTTTCTACTTAGCCTAAGTAACAGGCCTGAGCCATGATTTAAGAAGGGTAACAACCCTTCTTTCGTAAGGTTTTATGTATCCACGATAACTACCTGTATCTGAAAAACATAAACCAGAATTTATTTAACATTCTTACATTTGGTTGCTGACTGAAAACTGAAATTTCCAATGTTATTTCATTTAAGTAGCATCAGCACTGCAAGATCAGATTATAGGTGTTAGATGTTAGGTTGCTTATCCTCATAAGGAAACGTGTTGGTCTGTTCATGTATTATTTGCATACCATTTAAAAATCCCTTGGACACTTAAGGTCTGACCCCAAAGGGGACTGGAGATTATATTTCCTTTTGTTAACCATCACAATACAATGAATGCAGAAAAGAGTTTAAAATAACTTTAAAAGCAAAAGAAGAGAAGAAGGGAAGGCACCTTGTTAGTTTTTACATGATTCAACTTGTTCCCCACATGGATAAACTATAGCTATTAGTATGTTAGCCATTTCATGGAATAGTAGCAAAAGTTTGGTTCCAGTATAATCTGTTAGTCAGCTAATAGTTAGTCAGCATGCCCTTCATTATTCACATCATTTGGCTAGTGGTTTTTACCTTTTTTTTCAGCTAATTTGTGCTTAAATTTTTTAGCTAATTTGTGCTTAGTTTCATGTGATGTATTTGACATTCAGGCATAAAAGAAAAAAAATCTCAGGAACTTCAAAGGTTTATCATTTGTTCACAGAACAGGATTCCTTCCATTCCACTTTAGTCACCCTTGAAAATTGTCTGCCCAGTCTGTTCTGAAAATCTCACAGTAATGATAATTCCACAGTCTCTCTAGATGGTCCTTTTCTGTGATTTATGGTTGAAAATCTTTTCCTAATACATAATCTAAATTTCCTTTGCTCTAATTTAAGACCATTACTTCTTGTTCTGTCCAAGGTTGACACAGAGAACAGATTATTCCTTTCCTCTTTGTTACTACGTTCTGCATATCAAAGTGTGCTATTTTATATCCCTTCTAGTCATTTTTTTTCTCCAAATCCTATCTTTTCTTCAGAGGTCATGTTTTCAAGAACACTGCTCATTCTTCTTGTTCTTTTCTCCAATTTCTCTTATAAGCACCATTTTATAGTAATGCAGGGTTAAGATGATAAATTTAAAAACTTGAAATCCTTTCAATTTGGAAACCTGACATTGTGTGAATGCCTAGTTTCACATTATTTCTTGTTTCTTCAGAAAATTTCAGGGGCATAGCGTATAATAAATTTCAAAATAGCTTAAACTTTATGAAGTCAAGTCACTTCTGGTTTTAGCTGCAATGGTTTAAGGTATTGCTTGTCCCTATTGTCAATACCTCAGCCACTCAAGTTGTCAATCCATATCTGAGCTATAATGTTAGCCCTCATCAACCAGCCTGTGGACAGAACTGTTGAAATATGACTGTAGATTCTCTCCTGTCAGCTTTTTCAATGCTGGCTGTAACCTTCAGCAAGGGGCAGAATGAGCAGCTAGAGGCTGCAATGCCTTAAAAATCCAGCCGTGCTTCAGAATGAGTCTCAGAGGCCCTTAAGAAAATGCTTCTTGAGGTATTTCAAAAGACTACCTTTGCCAGGGATAGGTGTTTGGCACCTCCCTGAGGCCTGGTCACTTCAGGGGGCAGTTGTGGCTACCAGCTATGATTATCTGTCAAATGCTGGCCCAGAAAATTCATTACACAGAAGTTACAATTAGCAATGGAAATTTGGCAGCCCAGACCATGTTTCAGCAGCCTCCCTCTGTAACGAGAGAGCATGAACTTGTGGTGCAGCTGTCATGAAGATCTGCACTACAGACACACTGGGGGACCCTTGCTCCAAAACAAGGAGAAAATCTCCAATTCCCATGCAAAGGGAAATAAATTTGCAAGAATAGAGGGAGGGAAATGTCTGTTTGATGCATGGGACTAGTAGGGACAAGACATGAAAAAAATATTTTTAACAAAAGTGCTCACTGACATTAGTTAAAACTTTTTGTTGTTGTTGCTGTTATCACTATACAAACAATTTTACAAAAAGGCTCGGGACTCAAAGAAAGGTGAAATCTTTCTGTCCATCACCTCTATTTTTCCTGGTTCTCCTCTTATAACCTTGAAGTCAAATGTTTTCTGGTCAGGTATTTTGCTCTGTATAACAAATAACTGAGGTCAATAGATAGTTGGATATGTATATCATTCACCTTCTCTTTTGGTATTTTTTTTTTTCATTATTTGCCCTAATTTCACATAAAAGCTTTTATGCCCCATAAAAGCAGTTGTGGCTACCAGCTATGATTATCTGGTTATCTATTCAGTTGTGACCTTGAGGTCACAACTGAAGACACTTTTCCTTAGGTGTGTCCAAGTGTATTGTTTGCTAAGTTCCCATTATATTAAAAAGGGATGTAATCAGTAAAGTCTTCTTGTAGAATGAATTCACACAAATCCTCAACCAATTGATTTGCAGTCCTTACTAAGGATTTCTTTTCCGGGAGTGCAATGATTCTTGATGTATCATGTTTGAAAAGGAACTGTGAATTTCAGTATCTGAATAAACCTTTTTGATATTTACCTTCATGTAGAACAAGTATATGATTTTGGTTCTTTTTGCTGCATCTCAAACTCACTGATATTCATTTCCACTCATTTCTAACTACTTTATAATATCTCAAAATCCAGGTAGAACAACCCTTAGGTCTTACTCATGTACACTTTTCAGTAGTCTGTATATGCATAAGTTTTCTTAGGGTTTTTTTCATGGACATCAATTTGCATGTCTTTCAGCTTATTTTAATTTTGGACTTTTTCTAGTTTGTGCTTGTTATTTTAAGAGGAAATTAGGGCATGGGTCCAGATGCCTACAGTCCATTAACATGGGGAAGCACTGAGCCATACGATTGCTTAGTTAAATTTATTTTCCCTAAAACAAGAATTTACAGAAATAAGTTGCTCATCATTTACCTCAGCTTTGTTTTAAATACAGTATTTTCCTTTCATGAAAGCAAATTAAACATTTCCCTTTTACTACTGTTGTTTAGTAGTGCATCAGAGTAATATTTATTTACATGAATACTGTGATTTCCATTTTTTTTTTGCCTATCCAGGCAAAGTAGTTCTATACTCAGACAGAAGAGAATACATTTTTCTATTCATCTTGCTCATAAGCAGTCTTAAGCTTGACTGTTCATTGTCATTACTGGGGATCTGACACTATCACACACACTACAAATAAAAAATGAACCTTTTAAGTCATTAAACTTTTCTCATCCACTTGGGAACTATTTCTTCTATTATTTAAATTATGTGAAATAATAGCTTTTTCTTGCTGTCTAAAACTGATTTGAAAATAGTGAGTAATCAAACAAAATTATCTGAGATTGCACATCTGCATTCTAAAATGTGTCAACAGAACAGATACATTTTCAGCAGTAAGCACTTTTCAGGGAGTTTGGAAGCCATAATATGTTCTAGAAGAAAATAATCCAAGGATAGACAGAAGAATGCAGTTTTTCTGAGGATAACGTACAAGTTATTCCATCAGGAAAACCAATGGGAATTTGTTTTACAGATGATATAATAAAGATGAATTAAAAAAATCAAATTCCTCTGTCTCTGTTCTATGATCACCCAACTTTAAAATAGTGAAGCAGTCATAAATCTAGCTTTCTGATAGCTCTTCTTAAATAAAGGAACCTCTCTCTTGTCTGAACATCTTCTTTCATTTCACCTCAGTTTACAAAACTTGAAGACTGCCTATTTACAGAGTCTCTGATGCTAATCAAGTAGGAGACAATAAATGTCTGTTATAAGTGAGCTAGGGGATACATATTGGTTGATATTAAAAGTGAATTTGGGACTTTTGTCATCATACCATATGTATAAAAATTCATTATTTTTATTCTGCATCTTTCACACCATAGCTTCATTCTGCTGAAGATGTTCTCTGTGAGTCTGTGGCTGATGAAGTCTTGCCTTTGCCTAAATGATCTCTAGTGAACCTTTTTTCCAGAGATTTTTTTTTTTTTTTTAAGATTTAACCTGAACACAAGAACTTTCAGAACACAGAAACCTGTTAAAACAGTGAGAAACATTCCCAATCTTGAAGAATCTCACAAATTTGAAAATGTTGTAACTAATACTTAGTTCTTCCTAAATCCCAGAGCAGAACCTCTTCCTACATCAACAGGATATGAAGCTAAACCCTTGGTTGAATAACAATGCTTATCTGAAATGGAATTATCTTTTTTTTCTGCCCACATTCTAGATGTAATCATGTCTCTATGTGAGTAAAAGCAAAAGAACCTCCATTACACAACTGAAACCCTCCAAATGAAGTATCTATTAAAGGTGTCTGAAATCACATGCCTTACTTGATATGGCAATTAAGTGCATTGGCTGTGCAGTTCCAGGTAGAATTGTAATTTATTTTCTCTGACAAACAAAAAGGAGTAAAGGAAAGTGGAGTAAAAAAAGCCAGTATTAAAACTGTATTGATTTGTTAAAACACACACATTATAATTAAGGTATGGATTACAATTACAAGACAGAAAACCAAAAATCTTTTGACTTTTCAACATACTGTTGCATTAAATAAAAAAATAACATTAGAGCAAAGAAAACTGGAAATTAATTTTTCAATCTTATGTGAAAGGAAACGTACTTTTGCAAGACAAAATTTCAGCCACCAGAAGATAGAGATTACAATCTACTAGTACAATACTCATCTGTTTTGACATGATTGTCACTGCAGGTATTGCAAATTGACACAATTCCAGGACCCAGAGCTTTGGAAATCCCTATAATGCACAATACTCTAGTGGCCAGGAATTATTTTCATGAAGAATAATGGTATCTTTTATCAACAAAGCTTCTCCAAGGGCCACTTAAGATTTTCCAGGTTATTTTCTTCTCAATGAGTGTGAATAGGAATGGTGCACATGTCAGCACCAAACTAACCACCAGAGCATATTGTCAAATAAAGTGTAAACTGGGAGCAGAATAATCTGCCCCTGCACAGTGGCCCTGGTCAGAAGGGAAAACACTCAGGAGCTTAAAAGCACAGTTAAGGTCAAGATCTAAGTTCCAGGCACCTGTTTGCCTACTGGACCCAGCAGATATGACTTAGACATCTAGTTTTCCTAAGGAAGTATATGAAAACATATCCTCCTGAAAAATGGGCTTATATCAATGAATATATTGAGCAGGACCTGAAAGGATTTTACAACGCATATTAACTGAATTGTGTTTTAAGTCTTCATCATCTCCTGAGTATAAGATTCTTCATAATATCCTGGGTATAGGATGAGAAGCCACCATCATCCTATGCAGAGTCAACAGCCATACTTTGTCACCTAGCACCTGCCAATCTTTGGCATTCAAGGAAGTGAACAGTTTTATTCTTTTCTTAGCACGGGATGCTATAAACTAGCAAGTAGACAATGATAAGTTGTCACATCTCAGTTCAGCTGTACACCATCGTGTGCAGATTTTGAAGATCAGCATACTGGGCACAAGTCTCTCCAATTCTTTTCTGAGGCTGAGTTTTGCTGCACTTAAAAGTCCATATTTTGTGCTACAGTAATATTCCCACTGACTTCAGTGGGAACAGTCAATGTTCAGATCTGTACAGATTTGCACATGTGCTGAGAGTAATGTTTCTTATCATACTTCCTCCATAACAGAGATCCTGCAAAAAGCCTCAAAGATATTTTAAGTGGAAAACATTTAGTTATCTACATCTCTGACAAAATATCCCATTAAAGTGTATAAACTACCCATGAGTAGAGGAACTAGGCATGATGCATTATATCCCCTCATGTATTTGAGTATTTCTCACATTTGTTTATGACTAGAATATTATTCAGGAAGACAGTAATAACAGAGGGCTGTATTGTTTTTTGTTTACAACATCATTCAACCATATATCCTACATAAATAATTTTTTTTAAAGTATTCCTGTGTCAGAATTTTTATTTTTGGAAGGTCCTTATTTCTGACCTTGAAAATACCAGCCTGTCTTTCAGGGAAAGTCAATCATCTATATTGCTAAGTATTATTTCCCATCTTGACACACTGACTACCTTAGGGATGAAAGGCTCTGATATATTATTCATTCCAAGGATAACAAAATTGCTTAAACCCTCAGCTTCCCCCTCACAATCACTGTCTTGTACTACATATGTTTTTGTGGGCCCCTTTTCTTTTGAAGGAATTACATGCTTGTTTTTATTTAATTTAACTTGCTCTCTTTAACATAAATCCTTGAAAGAAATTCCACATCCTATGGAATTAAATTTGGTAACACCTTATTGCTGAACTGAAAATGGACTGACCAAGATAACTAGCCCTTCTTAAATGTCTCATATGTTGCTACAAAACGGAATTAATTTTTTACCCATGCCATTGTCAGTACTGCACAAAAAAAACTCTCTGTCAAAAAATGAGAGTTACTGTTATAAGTGAAACCCAATTAAACTGAATTTAATAATTGAGAAGATGAATTTTTATTGAATGACCAAGATACAGTTATTAATTTCTCCAATAAAAGTTACAGCGCTGAGCCCAGGAAGTCAGCACCGGGTGAACTCGGGACTATCCCTCTCTCTCTGACAGCGTGTCCCTCTGAGTCCACACTGTTGTCCACATTCAGTCTGGTTTTATACACCTTTTTTTGGCCTGGGGCAGAGATTCTTCTTTTCCTTTCGGATTAATTTTATTCATGGTGGTGTCTTTTCTCCGCTCTGAGGTGGACAGTGTCGCTTGCTGGGCAGAAGATGCATAGTGATGAACTACCCCAGACTCTGGCTGTCTTGTTGATTCTGGCCTCCTGATGTTGATTCCAGGATGTCCTGATGTTGAAGCTGCTCCGGGAGTGATTGAATATTTGGTTAGGTTTCCCGGAATCCGGGTCTCAGGGTGGATTTGCTCAGGTGTGCCAGGGATGGGCCATCTCCTGTCCATGGTTATTTTCATGCTAATCAGGATGCAGTTTCGATGGGGCCGGTATACCATTGTGGAGAGTTGGGTATGCTCTCCCTTCATATGGTAATGAGTCCTCATTCTGCAGAGGCTGTGCAGGGTGTGTTGCAGCCCCTGCCTGCTACGGAGGCTTCAGCTTTTAAACCTTGGTTTCTATAACATATATTTTATATCTGCACGAATTAACAGATTTCATCTATAACATTACTTAGCCCTTGCACATTTACTTTCTATGCCAATACATTGTACGTGTACACAAATGCTGAGTTAGAGGGGTTTTATGGCAAAATATAATGGAAGGCTGCCCCAAAAAATTAAGNCTGGGCAGAAGATGCATAGTGATGAACTACCCCAGACTCTGGCTGTCTTGTTGATTCTGGCCTCCTGATGTTGATTCCAGGATGTCCTGATGTTGAAGCTGCTCCGGGAGTGATTGAATATTTGGTTAGGTTTCCCGGAATCCGGGTCTCAGGGTGGATTTGCTCAGGTGTGCCAGGGATGGGCCATCTCCTGTCCCGGCCATGGTTATTTTCGTGCTAATCAGGATGCAGTGTCGATGGGGCCGGTATACCATTGTGGAGAGTTGGGTATGCTCTCCCTTCATATGGTAATGAGTCCTCATTCTGCAGAGGCTGTGCAGGGTGTGTTGCAGCCCCTGCCTGCTACGGAGGCTTCAGCTTTTAAACCTTGGTTTCTATAACATATATTTTATATCTGCACGAATTAACAGATTTCATCTATAACATTACTTAGCCCTTGCACATTTACTTTCTATGCCAATACATTGTACGTGTACACAAATGCTGAGTTAGAGGGGTTTTATGGCAAAATATAATGGAAGGCTGCCCCAAAAAATTAAGGCAACGTGCCACTATTTCCATTTAGCTGAGCACACTGCTAAAGTGAAAATTTGATTTCAAAATCAAGCCAAAATATTTTTATTTTACTATTTATTTAACACAACATATCAGAATTACTTGTTCTCGCTCTGTCTTGTTCTGCTTTGTGATAAAAAACAAATTATTTACATGAGTGAACAACTGTGTTCATAGACATACTTGAAGTTAATTCCTATTCATTCCTTTAGGAAAGTTTTCCCAGCATTATATTACACTTAACATTTAAAAATTTATTTTCTGTCCTCTGCAGTTTTTCTCTAAATATCCTCTATTAGAGGGTTTATCTATATTAACTTTTTAATGACTTCATATTATAGATTGGCTTAATGAACATTGGCTTAATGCTTAGTATACACAGGATGTATGTAGTAAGCATGTATTTGCTAGCGACTCCAGGTGTAGCTCTAGAAAAACTAAAATTTTTTTGCTGACTGATTAATTTTTTATAACACGTCAGTTTTAATTGTGCTATTGAATATTAAGAAAAAGTTTCCATTAACAAAATCTCTTTTTATATTGTCAAAAAAACCCAAAGATTCTAACAAAGAGTCTAACCTTTAAAGAGGTTAACTTTATTGTTATTTAACTTGAGGGCTGCAAGAGAAGAAATAATCTGTAATTTTGTCATCTTGTATAAGTTTTCAATATTGGAGTGTCAGAAGCTGCTTTTCAATAAATTCCCAATGGTTGGTAGGAAGATTCTTATTAAATTAGATGGTATTGGATAAGGCTATATATCTTAATTTAAATAAGGAGATATATAATTAAAATGTACTTAGTAAAAGTAATAATAAAATCAGTTTATATGTGAAAATAAGAAAGAGGAAGAGTCAAGGAAACACATCAAAATACTGCTGTATACCACTGTATAACTGCTGTATTCCAACTGTTTAACCATGTGCCACTTAACAATGATCTCTCAGTGGAGTTCATCTCACCTATCTGTGACTAAAATTTGGCAAGTGGGTTAAACTGGTCATGTAGACTTCCTGCATAATCAAGAGAAAGAGCAATGTGCCTTCCCACCTGTGCTAGATGTATGTCTTAACGAATTTCTCAGAGGTTCCTATCCCTACCAACAGAAGAAACCTAACCCGTTAATGTAAATGAAGGACTAAATTTTACCTGCTTAATATCAGTAAGAGGTAATACATGATTTTGCCTCAGTTGTACTAGTGCTGTAATATTCAATCAGAAATATGATAATCTAGATAAAAATCTTTCTATTTCCTAATGCTTTGCTTTTGATCACTTGTAGCACAAGCTGTTGACATTTTTTGTCTTATTTCTGTAGTCCTCAGCCTAATCTATATAAATAGCAGTTCTTTCATCTGTCCAATGAATTTTGTTACTTATACAGAATAAGCTGTAGTATTTATAAAAACTTCAAGAAAATATTCGATTTAATCTAATAATCATTATTTTAATTAGTCTTCAGAAGATTCACCTTAAATTCACTTACTGAGCATCAAAATGGGGCCTACAGTTAAGTGTGTTCTTATGTGAACATAAGAGGAGAGGCACTCCTGTAAAGCAAAGATTGTTAAGATCACACTTTGGATTAATGCTAGAAGTGCTTTTCTCTCTTCCACTGCACTTATCATTTCACAGAGAAGTTTTGGAGAGGTGAAATGAACAAGAATTACAGGGTTATTTTCTTTCATTTCAGTGAGGGTGGGCGGGGGGGGGGGGCGGGCGGGAAGGGGGAGGCA
>VYXD01002850.1:563286-642865 GCA_013397195.1 Hylia prasina
AAAAAAGTATTTCAGATTCACTGTAAAAAGTGGCAAGGAGATACTGAGGAGAAATCAGATATGATTTGTGGCTTTTTTTTCCCCCTTTTTATGTTTGAAATTATGAAATAAGAGATTCAGAGGAGTATAAAGAATAATGAAAGAAAAAATACATAAAGAACATTTAAATGCAGAATCAGCAGCTTCTGTAAGCCACTTAGATAAATCCACTGAGGGCCTATCCTCCTATCTCTGGATCACTAGCAGTTTTATCATCAGTTTCAATGAATGCAACATTAGAGACTTAATCCCAACAACAAAAACAGACATACATTTTCTTCAATAACTCTATGATGAGGACAATTATGCCATTCCACTGATTCTGACTCATTATAGATCTAAATGACCAAAATGTAAACATTTCCTAATACCATATTATTACAAACTACCATGCAGTGTTTGTTAGCAAAAATTAGTTCATGATAGTGATATATTTCTCATCATACATTGAAACACGCCCCATGTATCAGTCCTGCCCAAATAATTAACTCTACATTATGACGTTACTCATTTCTGCAAATAATTGTATACAAGTCGCAATTTTGCTGGCAACTGGGAAGGAAAAAAGTTTGTCTTAGAAAGATGGACTTTATATTATGCCTAAATATAAATTCAGAAACCTTCTTGTATCTGTATTTCTATATTTATGTTTGAATCTTTGCTGATAAAATGGTCTGCACCAACTGCATGACTAAACCCTTAGCACACAAAGCTCCACATGCACTACATTTTTTCAGTGTTCATTATATTAAATTGCTGAGAAGTACATAGAAAGTATTTATAAAAAATCACAATGACTTAAATGTGAGCTTTGAAGATTATTTTTGTCTTTCATACTTGGATTTGCAGAATTTGCTCATTAGACACAACGAAAAAATATATAAATTCCCTTACAGTAGAAGAGTATTCCCTCTCTTCAAATTCAGTTCTAACATAATTTGGTTTAATTTTAATTATTTTTTAACATTACCCACAAAGATGAAATTAAGGCAAATTTAGAGCAGCATCATTTCTGGCTACAGTTTCCCAGGATTTGTCGAAATACAAATTTAAAAACAAAGACATACACCAAAGCAATTAATTTGTTAGAAAAAAAATGGTAACAAATGCCTCTCTGGACATTTCCATAGTAACACTTGGGTTTTTGTTTTTCTTAGTGAAGAAAACCTTGGGAAGGAGGTGGAAGCTGGAGAAATTTATGAAAACCTAATTTTCTGTGAACTATTTTTCATTGGTTCTATGAACTAACAATTTTGTTTCAATTTAAATGGAAGAAAAAACTTTAGATATACAGATATGTTCCAGAAATTAAAGGAAAAAAATATTCCAAGAACTAGCAGAAGAAAAAAATATTAATAAGGCTCCTCCAGATATGGTTACAAATTGTCTTCTGCCTCAGCCAAAATTTACAGTAGTTTCATACAGAACAATTCAATTGTTAGATGAAGTTCATAGTAAACTTGGTCCTAACAGTGTATGTCTATTAAAGAAAAGTGCTTTGTAGAATGCTAATAGGAGGCATATAAATAGATTGTTAAATTATTTGTTATCTTAAAGTGGAATTTTCTATACTGATTTTGACATGCCCACAAGTAATGACTGGGGGACTTTAAGAGAAAATAGAATTCCCATTGAGCAGTGCCTCATGGAACTTCAAACAGTCAGTATTTGTCCTGTGCAAATTAGAGTCCTTTACAGTGTCTCAGAAAACTAGACAGTTTTTAACATGCATTTCCCTACCTGCTGGCAGGAATATATGCTTTTTCAATGTAATTTAAAGATATATGAAATACCCTACAAGTGTAGCAACATTTTTAAGTAAACCAATTTTTTCCTTAGATATTTTCATCCTGTCCCTTCTGAATTGCTAACCCTCCAGACTGTAAAATGTTCTCATCTGTGGTTACTGATTTTTTTTTTCCTTTGCTACTACTAGAACAATATTCATTCGGATGCTATCTCAGGAGAGTAGTTCATTTTTGCCTCCATATTTTTTGGGCCATAGAACTGTCATGGATTTTATACAAATAGAAGAACTTGCGGGGTGTGAAGTGCTGAATTTTTGTGATTAGCAGTGTGTAATTTACTGTGTTACATTTTTGGTGATTCACCCCATCTATCTACTCCTAGAACTACCTTGAGCTATCTCTGGGAAATTTTAGGCATTTGATATTTTTATTATTTTGATTAGAAGCAAAATTTCAATTCTTAACTTTTGTTGAGGAAACAAACTCAGCCATTCAAGAGTTTATGGGATTGCTTTTACATATCTCCCTTTTCATTCAGTTCCACAGGAAAGAAATCTCTGAGCTAAAACCAGATTTCTGGCAAAGAAAGGGCTCAGAGAAGAATTAATTAAATAAAAAGAGTGGCAACTATGACTGAACTGGTAATGAAAGGTACAAGCCACGTTTCTCAGACAGCTTACAATGTTGGCTTCCAAAGAAGCAGAAGGTCTATGTGCTTTAGTCTCAGCATCCTATGAGCTTCTGAGAACAGAGCAGTGGTATCTTGGCAACCTGTCTGCAGGTGTTTGGGGACCTGAGGAGCTGGAAGAACATGTGCTCTCTGAAATATTTGGGTGCTCTGTCTCTGTAAACCTAGGATGCTGAGAAACCAAGAATCTGTGTGCCGGCCCGTCCCTCAAGTCCTAGGTTCTTTGTCAGACTTCATGCAGCTTCCCATGCTGGGGCTCCACCTAAACTTTTCTTGCCTGTTGGAATTTCACTGCAAGGCTTGACAGCTCTGGCTCCAATGGCTGTCCATTTCCCAAAGCTGCTTAAAAAATGGCTCAACCTGCTGGGGATGTGATGTAGTTTCCAGCTGCCAAATTTGGCTTTTCAGGTCAAGTTGAAAATTGTACTTCCAGATCTGTACTTCATTTTGATTACTCATATAAATCTAACCTTCCAATTCTTTTCTATTTGAATTTTGTACACCCACATGCCTAGAACAGATGGCATTTCCAAGAGGCTCGTGGCACCTCCTGGAAGGGTGATGCAGAATGTTGTGAGGGGTAGGTACTGTGACTACCTTAGAATCATGATCATGACAAGCACTATCAAGTGTGCTGAATGAAGAGATGCAGAACGCAGCAAACCTTCCAAGAGGCTTTATGCTGTCAGGCTTAGAATGAAACTTAACAAGAAAGAAAACATAATACCAAGAAAGAACACTCAACTAAAAGTGAATTTCAGGGAATGTTAGGGGAATACAAATGCCGAAGTCTTGTCTACGCATACATTCAGGAGAGCAATAACAAAAAAAAGAATATATACTGATTAAGAGAGTTCAAAACTTGTTTCACAGTGTAATTCATTCAGAGTGGATGTCATTAATTTGGAAGTGAAACAGTAGGATTGATTTGGAAGTACAAATAGCACTAGGATTAAGCAGTTAGATCTTTCTAAGTGCATGACTGAGTCATTATTGGATAATCTAACCTTTAAGACATCTTAAGGCTGGAAGAATACTTACCGAAAAGTCTCTCTTATCTTCCTTCTGGAGCCAAAGGCAAGCAGCTCTGCAAAAATATTTTCTTAAGCTTTTCTGAAAGGCATTGCTCAAATCTAATAACTGACAAAGACTTATGCCTATGAATCTCAAAATTTCTTTTGAAAAATTTACAAAAATTTCCCCAGAAAAAACTCAGACTGGGTAGACACTAGGGCAAATGTCATGCTAGCTTTTCCTAATAACCTAATGCATTTTGCATATGCATGTCTAATTATAAAAATGCAAAATCAGGACAAAGTAATATTCTGAAAATAAATATTCATTATTACCAGTCCATTTTGAAGTGTAGTACATTTTGAATGAAGTTATTTACAGGAGAGCAGAACCTACAAAAAATTATAAAAATGCAAACAGAAATTTCTAAAAAATCTTTTCTTAATAATTTTCCACTTATTAGTCTGCATGTGTATAGTTCAGCAAATTAAAATCAGGTGTACTAAAGGTTAAAGTATATGCACTCCATAAATTGGCATCAAACATGCATGAATACTGCAATATTTAATAAAAATAAAATATCTTTTAAATTTCATATATATTCAGTGCTGAGTCAAATAGCTTCACCTTGATAATATTCTGCCTCACTAACTGTTTTATTCCTTGGAAAGGCCATAGGCCTTGTGCTATTGCTGCTACAATACATTGCAGTGGTATGGTTTCTACATATGTATGATAAATTCATGTACTGAAAAGTACTGGGAACCTTACACCAAATTTCTTAATTATAAAAAATAATGTTCAATAATTTTGAAAGAATGTATAGATAGCCATATCTTCCTTAGAATATTCATTTTATTGCCCGATTTTTTCAATACATTTCTACAACTAAAACTAACATGATTCCTTTGCTTTGTTTTACAAATCAAGGATTTCTTTCTTATTTTGTCATTTTTATTTGTTCTATATCATCCTCTTTTTAAAAAGTATACCCCTTTATATCTATTTCCTCTATTTGTATTATAGTATTTGTCTTACACTAATGTTTTTTATGAATCATTGGTCCTAAAAGTTTATATCCATAATGCAGGCAGATCTAATGGAAGGATCACAGAAATGCTCATGCTGCAGCATAGTAAAAGTTAACCAAGATTAATACTCTGTCTTCAATATTGGCCACTATTAGATAATTTAAATGCCTTTAAATACTACTGCAACAGTAAAAATAACTGTACAAATCCCTGTGCCCTACAGGGCAACCAAGTGGAGTTCCTATGAGGTAGACCTGATGCTGCTTTCAAACCCAAAAGACATCCAGCTGTGTTTTCATGAGTGCCAGCATTTCTAGATTAAAATAAATTTATAAAATCATACTTCACTCTAAATAAAATAATAAAAATATTTTTCTATTTTTACTCCCTCTATTTGTATTTAGTAAGGGATTTCTCTGTTCAGTTTTTTAACTGCTCTTCAAGCTTGGAAAGGGCTCACTTTGAACAACTGCAGAGCTATTTCATTAGCTGTTACCATTTTTTTTCTTCTCACTCCTTTGAAGACATGCTTACAAAAAACATGGGCAGCTGCTGCTGCCTGGAAAATACAGGTGATGACATCAGCTGTGTATGTCTTCTTGCTACTTCTCACCTGTGCGTGACTGTATGCAGTCACAGATGCACTTAGAATTATATTTTGGTTGCAAGTTCCTGACAGTACAGGAATTCTCTCTTTCTACCTCATGAGTTTGCACAGGATCTAGTATATAATACTCAATTTCAATAACTGTCTCTCAGCTGTCATAATAATATGTAGAATAAACTCCAGTCTCTCACTGACAATCTCTTGATTTGATTATATCTAAAAATATGCGTCCTCATAAGGTTTGTAGCATTGCCCAAATGTGATTCCCCAAGCTCCACTTTTAAAATATGTATCCACTCTGCTTTTATGTTATTTCTAGATTTATGGCACTCCTGTGAATGTTCTGCCAATAAATTGCCAGTCCTGCATTATTCATTGAAATAATTCATAATATCCTAGGAATCCATTTCAAAATAATTAGCACTAGTAAGCCCCTGAAATTTAACAATAGATGAAAAGCCATCTGCCTGCTGCTTTAGATTTGTTAAGTAACCAAGACATTTCAGACGCTTAACAGCAAAATAATTAGAGCCAAAGCTAACAATAATTATACAGTTGTTTAAAATATTTTCAAGAGGTTTGAATGTTAGTATACCTTCTTTAGGCATACAAGCTAAAGAGACGACCCACAAGAGTTTCAATCGTTGTGAGTCATAAAAATTTCACCTACAGTATCACCACTGGCTACACACAGAGCTTTATATCTAAAAGCAGATACACTAAATATTAACTAACGAGAAAAAAACCCAAACTTTTAAAAAATGTGATCTCTAAAGATAACCCTCTTTTCAAACATCATTCAGCTACCTATCCACCATTAATACAACCCCAGAGAGGCTGCATAAGCCTCCTAATATATGCAGACAACAGCAAGTGGAAGGATTCCCACAGGTGCATCAGAGTTCCCATCACACAGGTAAGAACACAGAGATTGTCAGTGAAAACAGCACCAAAACAAATCTGAACATCTTCTGTGTGCATAAATATTTCTGCCATCTTCAGAAATCTCTACGTTTCATATTTTAGGTACTTTTTAAGATAATAGATATTGAGATGGAGCTGTTCATCTTTCTATGACCTACCACAGAATGTCAAAGAAATCAAAAATGCCTCAGATCTATTCCCATTTCAGACTAGAGAAGTTCAAAGTTTTTAAGCAGGGGTGATACAATCACTAAAGCAGCCTGTCTGAGAGAAACTCCCAACTTTTCCACTGAAGATGTATATTTGCATTCTAATTATAAGAGCAATGGGACATTTTTGAAGCTGAGGTTTAATCAAGTAGGGGGAATAGGAAACCAAATGGAAAAACACTCAACTTACAATCTGAAATTACTGTTTCCTTTAAGTATTTTCTTGAGATAGTTGAAAAAGAATTGACAGAAATATTCAAGATGTTTAGTCAGGCTGGATACAACCAAATTTGAGCCAAATTATCAGATCATTTTTTGCTGATTTCCCAGATTAATTTCTTTTTAGTCAATGTTTTCCTGGAGACTTTGCATAGAAACATGCATGAAAGTGCTGTTCCAATATTTCACCTGCTGCCCAAATTTGACATTGCCTCTTTTGATCATTAGAAATTTAACCTTTCTGTGTTAGTCCTGATCAATAGGAGAATTTCAAAGGACCTCAGCAGACTTCAGACAAATCCTACTCTGGCTAGAAAAGGACCTTTATATCAAAGGACCACAAGTAAATTTTCATATAAAATTCTTCTGGAGTTGAACATTTGAACATTGTCCAGCATGAAGTAATATGAATAAATAAGTATTACATTAAAAAACTTTCTGCATCCATGTCAGAAAACAGTATCTTTGTTCTCAGTTATTTTTCTGCAAGTGCTGCAAACACCACCAAGTTGAACAAAAGGGATGTGAGATGTTACAACCCTGATGTTAGATTCTTCCCACTATGCATTTAGTTATATTGTGAATTTGTCAATTTTTATAGCATCTAGTGTCATCTGCCTTCACATCACATTCAATAAATTCACGAGTCACTCTTTAAAGTGCCTTCTTCTTTCTATTTTAAATTGATCTCTCTGCTTCTCACACAGATTATATGTATGTTTGGTAGTAGCTTGCTACCACTGAAGTTTACAGGTTCTTGAAAACCTACAGAAGAATGGAGAACTCCTAGGGGATCATCACTGGCAACGTCTTCTTTTCCTTCACAGGCTATTCTTCTCAACATTTAAACACCTACAAATGGGAAAAAAGTATCAGAATTTCTGTTCTGTCAGGAGTAAAACACTTTTAGGTTTTCAATTATAATTTTGGGAACAAAAATTGGTGCAGAAGTTTTGAGTGTTGATGAATTTACTAATTTTAATTTCTGAATGAACTATAACTTCAGATGCTTGTCAAGCTCAAGTGTGTACAAATTTCTTGTTTCCAATTCAAACCAGAAACTGCAGCATAATAACTGTAGACTTCCCAGAACACAAAATTCATGCAACTCTGTAACAATATAACCCTAAACTATTTTTAGAATGCATGCTTCCTTCATCTTCAGGACTTCACAGTAGTCCTTTGCTTACAAATAAACAGGCATTTGAATAAGTGTGAATTCCTCCATCAGCACCGGCAGCCATAAATAAAGAGTGAAAGCTGTTTATCACCACCATTTGACACAGCTGACAGTGTTTACTCAGCTCAGGCTCTTCACAGAGACAGCTACTTCTCATTAATGCAGAAAATTACATTCATGCAGGTCAGGGTTAAGGTAATTGGTAAAGTATTAGAAGGGAAGTATATGCTACAATTGTCAGCCCCAAAACGATGTGTGAATAAATATATACGTATCACTTTCAGTACATCATCCACAACAGATAAAATGTGAAGTATACAAACACTTTCCAGAATATATAGTACTGTTATGAAAGAAATATTGCTGTAAAAGCAGTAGTGTTTCTTAGTGTGTAATGCTGCTGATACACTTCATTTCAAGAATGTTTAGGAAAAGATTTTCTGAATACAATTTCACATTTAAAATCTGTCTATAGTTAATCTACAAAAACTAATTGGGTTTTAATGCAATTATGAAAGGGTCATCCACTGTTGTTAGAAGAAAATATTCAAACAGTTGGGCTTTCTGTAAAAGTTAAGAATGCGTGACCAATGTGATTTATGAAGCATGAACTGTGTAATCTATTTAAAGTTTGATGCTTCTATGTACTGCTAAATCAATTGTTCTCATAAATAAACTATGACCTGAAAAAGCAGAAATGTCATTCATTAATAGTCTCTAACAAAAGGATATAGGGAAACCAATAACAAGTTTGTGACTTTTAAATTAGCCATCTTAGTGATGTTCAATAACAATGTAGTAGCATATAGTGATTTAGGTATTGTTAAAGTAGGTAATGAGGACATGGGACAAGGTCATTTTCATATTTGTGAGTTCAAGCAGGTATCAAATGCTTAAGTACACAAAAGCTTTTGGTTTAAGATATGACTGTTGTTATGTGTAGGAATTTGTTAGTGCAGTATCCTGCTCTGTGGGATAAGACAATTCTCCCAAAACACATATTATATATAACTTATTATTTAAGTACTCCTACAATTCTCCCAAAACACATATTATATATAACTTATTATTTAAGTACTCCTAGACATAAAATGTTGACACCACACAATCAAGACAGACAAAAATGTGTGAGCCATCATGACAACAGACCTGCAAGTTGTTATTAGCCATGAAAGTTATGTCTCATGATACTGTGATCCATCTAAGAAACATCACACAGAACCATAACTAACTCCTTTCACCATTGCTGAGACATAAAAGTCTCATCTGTCTGGCATTCTGCTAGATGGTTCAGTCATGAAGTAAACTAAATGCTGTGGCTTTTGGGAAATCAGAGTACTGAGGCTGATAAAAATCACAATCACCTATAGTGTTAAGTTCTCAGGTTCTCCACTTACACCTAGAAAAGTACTCTTGAGTCTGTTCAAGAGAATTTCTCCAATTAAATTCAACAGCCTTCACAATACACAGCTATAACTGAAATTCTCATGCAAAAATATCACAGTGAAAGGTGAGCAACCTTTTTTTCCAGATCCCAATTTGGGCCAAAATTGGCAGTTTAGCTGTAATAACTCATTATTTAAATTTATATTTTAAATTAAGTTTCATTCCAGGTTTCTCCACAAAGATTCCAAGTGAGGAACTGAGAATGCCAGAAAGTCTATTGGAAGAAAATGCTTTGATTTGTAATTCCTTACTCTCTTGGGCATGAATTACATGAATACGCATAAATGCAGGCTCACTGGACCTATTGTTTTTAGAACTGATTATTGCTCTCTCTAGAGGAGATTAAGAACATATCATTCCTGAGAAAACCAACTAAAAACACAACGAATCTTTATTTTGAAATCTTCTTTATTTTTAACTTCTCAGTTTGTTTATCGTTAAAATTGTTATTGAGTTAATATTTATTTTATCAAAAGTGACAATTTTTTACAGCTCTTTTAATATTTCAAAGTGTTAGAAATTTGAAAAGAAACTCTGTGTGAAAATTTACCAAATTTATAAACTGCAAAACTAAGAAACACTACTGAAAGAGTCAAGAATTAAAGACTGATTTAGAGACTTTGGAATCCCTAAGGTGGAGCTATTTGACTCTGCTCCTCCTGTTAAGCTCTGACACTTTGCACCATTGGAACTTAAATCTTTTCCATGGATCTCATCTGGTGTTACTGACCCATCCCTAACTTCTGATATTTTTTCCCTGATATCATGTCTGGATATTTTTTCCACCTCCTTACCTAATTCTCTGAAAATCCCAAACTGAGTTTATACATAGGATGAGATTTAAAATTTAGGTTTCATGACAAAACCTGATGAATAAAACCATTGCAAGACCGTCATAACACTTTCCATAAAATATTTTTTTTTAACATCACACTATTAAAGCACATTAATGTTATTTCTTTAAATTATAGTTTATCTAAGGTTCATGCCACACAGCTATCTGTAAGCCACTGGTTTTAATCTGAACTATAAATATAAAATTCAGTTTCGGAAATTTATGTAGAAAAAATCAATACCTACAGGAATTTTACTTAAAGGAAACTAATACCAAATTTTAGCCTTTGTGTTTGCAATACAATATACAAATTTGCTTTCAGCATATTCTCACTTGTACATATAGTGCTAGAAACACTTCATTTACATGCCCCTAATGAACAAAAATTGCTCATGAATATGGAAATAATAAATTCATTGTGTTTATTTTTTTTCTTGGTGTCAAGAACTGTTTCTTCCTCTGTAATTGTCACCAGGCTTCTAGGGAAAAGCAGGGAGGCAAGGGAGAAAGGCAGTCCAGAGCCAAGAAACCTGTGGCCACAGAGCACAATCTGTGAGGTCCCAGAGCCACTTGCCAAGGGTTACAGAGGTGCACCTGACACAGCTGTGCAGGTAAACTGAGTCACAGCAAGTGATGGTGCAGACCCAAGTGATTTGCTGACACAGAGTGACATGAAATGAAATGAAATGAAATGAAATTGAAATTAAATTAAATTAAAAGAAATGAAATTGGAACTGGAAATAAGGGAGATGAGGGAAGGGTTTCATGCTAATTTTAGAGGTGAATGTTAAAAATAAACCCAAAGACATTATAACGCAAGACTCTTGAGTGGAGTCAGCCAAACCTGAGTGAAGTATCATGTTTCTGCTGTTAGGAGCACCTTGTTGCAAACTTGACTCACAAAACACCTGCTGAACTCCCACAGTTTATAAACTGGCATATAAAGGGAATCCAGGACTGGAGACTGTCCTCTCTGATGATTTGTGGGAAAGAACTTCTTGCTTTGGTTGCTGAACAGTAGGGAATAAAAATGCCTCAGATTACTAAGAGCCATTCTTAAGTGTTTACTGAAAAGAACAATCCTCCTCGACCAGCAGAACTAAGGAGATGAACCACTTGACTGTAAACATGTAAAAACTGAATTAAGACAGAAGTTCTCTGGAAGCATGCATTGTAATGAAACAAATGACTGTTTCAGAGGCAAAACTTCTTTTTCCACAGCCACTACTTAGGACTGTCTCTGGGAAAAACAGCTCCTACTAGAACCAGATAAATTCTCCTGCAAATGATACATACAGAATGTAAACCTAACTCTTATTACACCATGAAGACTTTTAGTCCTTTCCAAGGACCTGAGTTTCACTCTTCCTTCCTCTTCTTCCCCTTTCTCCTTCAACTATTACCTCCAAATGAGAGGATATCAGATAAAGTGTGGTTAAGTGCTGTCATTCACACAACTATTGCAATATATTATTTTAATTTTATTTGGGGATGATGATGGATTAGCAAAATGTCAGCAAATAATAAAAGAAAAGTTAAGGTATTATTTGTGTAACTTCTTTGTACAATAAACATTTTTTTTAAATTTTATGTCTATCTGTTTTAAAAATTTCTCCTGTCAGTGTCCTCCCCATCCTTCAGGACAGAACTAATTTTACAAAGCAAAAGATACAGAGAGGGACAGATACAAGCTCTACACATACTTCTTTTTTTGCTAAGTCTTATAAAAAATTAGCAGGCAGATATCCTTCCACCTCAAGCAAAATGTTTACATCTAATAAGACATTTTCAAATCTGTTATTCTATTCCACAGCCATATAGTGTTAATTTTTGTAAGCTTCTACTCTTACAGAAATAATGGCTTAATCACCACTAAATTTTTAATTGTGTACTTTACATTTTGCAGAACTTATTCTCAATTAAAAATTTCTCACTCACCTTGGTCCTTTGACTTTTTCCTCCTCTTCAGCTTCATTTTTTTTGTAGATGCCATGGTGCTATAAAACATTGAAGTCTTTAATGATAATTTGCTTCCTGTGCTCTCTGCTTACAGTAGGTTTGCCTTTAAATACTTTTCTGAGGCTGGTTTGAAGCACTGGAAACCTAACATATCCTAGTCAACTGCCAAACTATTTGTTTAGGTTTTACATACATTATGTCTAGTGAACTACAGTGTTGAGGTTTTTGTTCACTAGAGCTTATGTGTATTGTTTTCTTCACTAAGGATTAATTAATGGATTGATAACTTTATTAAGAGTTGAGTCCTGCCAGGGTAGTGGGTGAGCTTTATCAAATTTGTATTTTGCAAGGAGTTTTTTTAAGGAGGAGTGTGAAGGAGGAGTGATGAGGGACGACATCCATGTCTATAAACATCTGAAAGGAGGCTGTCAAGAGGATGGATCCAGGCTCTGCTCAGTGGTGCCCAGCAATAGGACAAGAGGCATTGGGCAGAAACTGATGTAGAGGAGGCTTTACCTGAACATGAGGAAAACCTTCTTTCCTGTGCAAGTGACCAAGCACTGGAACACATTGCCCAAAGAGGTTGTGCAGTCTCCCTCACTGGAAATATTCAAGAACTGTCTGAATTCTACACTGTGCAATGTGCTCTGATATGACCCTACCTGAGCAGGGAGGTTGGACCAGATAACCCACTGGTCATGACCCCTTCTAATCTGACCCTCTCTGTGATTCTGTGCTTAAATGGTTTTTAAGAACTACATTCTGAGCTAAACTTGGAAGAAAATTCTGTTATTAAGGCGTCTTCACCATTGAATATGAATAAAGGACCAGTTCTACAAACAGGAAAAAGAAAACTACCCCAAAGGTATTATTTAATAATGATAAAAAAACCTAAACTTCTAAAAGGGATTAATGCCTCCTAATTTAAGAATTTGCTTTGGCAAAGACCAGATTTAATCTGTTTATGTAACAAGGAAGGTGTTTGGCACATGCCAAGAAAGAAGATGTACCCTAACTGACTTCTAAGTGCTTGATTTAGGGGTCTAAGAATGAAGTGACATTGGGTCAGTGGAAAGAGATTCTCATTTACAAGATATACAGAGCACAGGTAGATTGATTCACATCTTGTCTTTCCCTTCTCTCTCTCAGCTGGGGGGAAAGACTTCTAGTTTGAAATCTCAAACCAAATTCCTAACTCTGAAAACTCCTACTCATTTCAGATGCATTTCTAAAACTAAATAGAGAATAACAAACCTGTGCACCATAATTTGATGTGCTGAACACATTAATTGATGCTTTCTTTTGATCTTTTCTTATACCTTCTTCCTTGTGACTTCAAAAGGCCCAACTAAATTAATGTGATAAGAACCTAGAGAACAATTAATCTCTCACAACTGGGAAATTCAGAAAAATGCATTCAATCAAGCTTTATCTAGCATTACTAAGCACTATGCTGAATATAATCTAATTATTACAGCTGTAGATTCCTGAAGAATGTTCCTGTAAGATAAATTGCTTACAAGCATTTTGAATAGCTCAGAAAACTCAAACAGGACCTTGCAAACTGGAAATTTGTACCTGGAATGGATTTCTGTCAGCGTTACTTAAGGTACTGGCAATCTTCCCTAAGTACAATATTGGCAAAGTTGCATTTCCCCAGACACAGCACAGTGGTGTCCTTATGGCTTGAAGACACCACCCTGCTGCACATCACAGTTGAATTTAGCTTCGTCTAAACTTAGAAAAGTGTGTCCAGGTTTCTGTGGTGAATGGTCTGCTAGGGATACAGGAGGCAATGTTGTTTAGAAGATAAATTCTCCTGTCCTCAGGAGTTTTAAATTCCCAGCTCACACCAGTAACAGCTACTGAACTAAATAGCTTTGTAGAACTGCAGTGTTCTTGCTGGAAAGAGCTACTAGGGGAAAGAGATTACAAAGGTCTTCCTGAATTCACTAAGGCAGCACTTTCAACTGATTTCCTTAGGCCTGAAAAACATAAATCTCAAGTCCAGTGCATCAGATTGTAAACCAGTCCTGGCTTAATGTACTTCATGAAAAAATCCTACAACATGTTACTTCAGAGTAATCAACATATGAAGTGGGTTACACTTAACACTTCCTTTGTATACAGATAGTTGCTGGAAATAGGACACAAATTATGTGGACCACTGGCCTAATAAAGCACGGTGATTTTTACAATTTATGTATCTGTTTCAAATATACTTCATTATGTCCAAAAATTACCAGTGAAAGAGATATGTGGCTAATCTACATGTGGTAGCTTTAGATCATTAATAAAGGCATGATATAATTTTCTAGTGATTTGCATAAAGTATGTCTCCTCCACAAGAGTGCTGTCTGTGTAAACACTGAATCTTCAAACTTACATTAAGTTTCTACAAAATGCAAATAATGACAGAGTGTGATGTAGACAGATATGCCAGTGTAACTAGGAGTAAGGAATCTCATCCATTTGTTACTACTTATCTGGAAGTTTCCTCTTTACAACTATTTTCTTACTTAAGCCAAGGGGTCTTACATGAGACAAAAGTTAACAAAGTGCAGCGTATGTTTTGATTTCCATAACACTGAATAAATTAAGCATCTTTGTTAATGGCAAGTTGTAAATAACTGATTCTGTAGCCTAATTTTGCTTTTTCAACAAGTCCTGTAAGGTCCCTTCATTCTGCTAGAACTCTGTATAAATGTGGTATCTAAACCATCTCTTTTCTACAGTGTTTTATGGCTCTTAAGTTGCAGGCTGGAAATCATCTCAGCCAGAGACCCACCACTTTGTTATTCCAATATCTGAGTAGCTACTTGTTTTGGATATCTCAAAGATGTGATAGTCTCTACAATAATTTTTGAATAATGATGGACATATACTCAAGAAAGCAGTCTTACTCCACCTTTTACATAAACACTTCCAAAATTAAAGAAATATTGCTATGGTTTAAGAGGCCAAAGCTCCAAAGAAGGTAACTCACTTCTTTAAAGACACTTAAAAAATAAATAGCACAAATGTACTGAATAAAGGCGGGGGAAGAGACAAAGATTGATATGTACAGAATACATATTTGTCCCTTTCTGACATGGTTATGAAATGGAACAGAAACTGGGATAAACACCATTTTTGAATGCCTTCTTTGTAAAATAATTTTTCCCTACCAAATCATAAGAAATAGGGCAACAGTTTCAGTGTTATTGGAAAGAGTTTCTCATTTCCCATCTTCTCACGTATGAATATTGACAAAAGACATTAAAGAGAAACACTGAGAACACAACCTGTTGAAGACATAATGGTATATACAAGACATGAGAGGTTGCACAGCAAATTTTATCTTGTTTGGAGGACATTTGCATAATACCAGGAGAACATTCTGCATTCCAGAAATTAATTGCTATTTGGGCAGGTTTATTTATTACTGCATGTTCTGTAATGAGAGAAATGGACTTATTCATCAAACTGAGGGAATATCACAGTAATGACTGAAGCTTTTGTTAGAGGAATCTGAAAATCTGAGATGGAAGGGATGAAATGATGAGCAAATATTAAGACTAAGCATGTCACTGAAAACTGAAGGTTAGGGCAGAATGTAAACATGTGTTGTGGACCTACTGTGACATGCTAAACACGCAATTCTTGTCAATGTCTGTAGGAACTTCCCAGAAGTATTTAGTAATCTAGATCTAGATTAAGTTCTTTATATCTAGTGAATTTTGTAAATAGTCCTTTTATTTCCTCATCAGCCTTTTTTATAGACTTAGACTTGAAAAAATTCTTAATCAGTCTCCCTTAGAAAAACAGAACTAAACCACAATTTCCCATTTGTTGAAGTTTTCTGGAATAATCTACACAATGACCTAAAAACATCTTTAATATATATGAACAGGTAAAGAAAGAAAGAAGAAAAAAGTGACTTAAGGACAGCATGAGTTTTGCAAGCCTGAAAATTTTTCATTTGTTCCTAAATGTTAACTCATTGCAAGCTACAAAGCATTCAAGTACATTAAAAAGTCATTTCAAGGTGTACAGAGTTAAGGAATTTTCACAAAAAAATATTCTTTGTAAGATTTTAGTTAAGCTAGGTGTTTAGTAAGCATGGAAATACCTAAAAAAAATAAATACCATGGATCAGTATAGAATAACAATTCCTATGTACACTCACAGCATTGCATGCAGACCAGATAATTCCTGTCATCATCATCTGAAACTGTTTTCTCACCATACATTATCTGTCCAAATAGCAGGCAGTGTTTTTTCTGTTGTATCTATGATTCACCAGTCACTGATTTAATCTGCAGTGATTATTGACACTCCTGGCTGTGAACGACCTATACCTTTATGAACATTTGAAGTTGTCATAGTGAAATCAAAAAAAGGCTTTTGCACTAGAAAATGCATCTAATTAACTAGCTGAGGGATAGGTAAAAATAATTCTTAACATTAGCAAACTGTGTATGTTTGGAAAGCGAAACAGTCACATAGATATTTCATCCTCTTTCAAAGACAGCATATTTAGAAATGAATACAACACTTGCATGTTTTCTGGTAGGCATTAAATTTAGAAAACACATGTGATTTTCCCAAACATAGTATGGCTGTTCACTATTTTCTCTTCTTTGAGCTGGGAGTATGACCTGATTTGTACCACTTTCATATGCAAAGTTCTAGTCTACAGATGTCTTCCAAATTAACACTACCTAACCTAGCCTGCCTTGCTATATCTTTGTCCTTGTAGTGGTGATCAAGTTTTATTAGTTTAAGGGTCTGTTCTTCACCTTGGGTGAAACAGCTTTCTTATGATATAACTCTTCCGATGTCAGAAGATTTCAGCTAGAAGAGGCCTGGAGGGAAATGCAAAGTAAACTTAAAAAGTCTGTGGAAATCTGTAACATCAGATCTTTGTTTCATGTCTATACTGCATCATTTTTGTAGCTGAAGGAATTTACTATAGAATTCCTTAAGTAGTGTTAGCCTATCCTCACTTCCTTTTTTTTTTTTAAACTAAGATACTTTTGGCATCCTAACAATTACATTGTGGTTTGAGAGGTTTCCAAAGCACATGAATTCTGAAAACATTAAAGTTCTTTTTTTCTATTCCTATTTTTGCAAGTGTTTGCTCTTATTATTTTCAGATTTTTTTTTTTTTATTTCATAGCAGAAGACAAGATATATTAACTGTCGCCTGCAATAGAAAACAGAAAGTAAATCACAGATGGAAATGGTTTATAACAATTATTCAAGTGTCAGATAGGGAATAAGCTATAAGTAGGTGGTAGCAAATGTGAAGAGAACTTTATTCTTTGAAAGAAATACAAAAAACTGCCACACTGAATGTTTTTAATATTCCTGCCATTCTCAGGTATAAAATAAAATTATCCAAGTGCAGTGAAAGTACCCTGTAACTGAAAAAAATTACCAGTTGTTCCCGGCTATCGTGTTCTTTTTAGTTTTGTTTTATTCATTTATTTGACAGATACTTTGCCTGTTTTGCAAGATACCATACAGAGACTGTTCAACTTTCCAACTGGAAAATCGGATTTGACTAATCAGGAAATAAATATAAGAGTTCAAGACCCCTATGACCATTAAATTTGATAGAAGTTCACAGTGCATAGAAATCATATGCTTATATATTACTGATGAATATTCTAATCCTATCTAAATATAATGCTAATCTGAATTTTTATTTTAAAAGATTTTATTGCAGTACAGCACAGATTGCTAATAAATGAATCCTTGACTAAATCATCAGGCAGCAACCTAGATTGCAAAACTGTGAGTAAAGAGTCATGGTTTGATTCAATCTAGTCTCACATTTGATATAATAAATATTTAAGAATGGTAGAGGTCCATTGTGCATATGTGTACAGTGCTCTGTGCACTCTATAATCAACAGGGGAAAAAATCCAGTCAGTAAAATTCCCATGGTGAGGTAATAAAAGTATTTTCTAAATAGTTTTGAAAGATTACAGGGAACAATGCAGCTATATTGTGCGAACAATGCAGGTGACCATTAACTTACTATATTGTGATGGGTTCAAACAGGGAGCTGTCTCTGTGCACCACCAGCTTCATTGCCTCACACAGAACCCAATGCCTTTAAGCCACTCAACTCAGAAAGGGGGAGAAGCTTTCTGCTACAGAAGGATAATCCAACCAGACCAACCATCTCTCAAATCATAGAAAATAATGTCATAGTCAACTTTTTACCTTTAGTCAATATTCTAACCTGATTATGCAGAGCTATGCCTAAAGTTAGCTCAGGATTTCTCCTCCCACCATGCAAGAACCACCCATTAAGCAGACAAAGAATTCAGGTTTCCATCTGTGCCTCTGCCACAATTTCTAAGCAGTGGCTGTTAGTACAGATTGGTTCCGTGGAAACACTCACAACGAGACCACAGAGCTGAAGCCAGCCTGGCCTGGGGGCACAAAAGTTGTGTGGGTCCTCCTCTGGTGCTGTAGCCACCTGGTCCTAAAGTGCTGCAACAGGAGATGTGACAATGACTATTGATCCAGTCAGTTCAAACTCCTCATGGGGATTCTTGCTTCCTTTAATTCCTCCAACACACTGGAGGGTGAGATGGACATAAGGCAAGCCTGGCACATACTTTGATATGTTAAAATTCCTATCTCAATTTACCAAGAGTCATCCTTCCTGTAGGTTTTACCTTTCCTGTACACTTGAAATTATCTCAAAGCAAGGGCATACTGCAAGCTATCTGCAAGCTTTTGCTGAACTGTGAATCACTCTGGAGTGTTCCTGGCTAAGCAGTGTTAAAGGAAATTATTTTGTAGTGCAGGAAAGTAGTTAGAACTTGCAACAAGAATGTTGAGCTTTCCATAGAAAAGGAAAAGATTTTTTCGTTTTATTTATAGCAAGATGAAAGTCTCAACTGGCATATAAGTCATATAAGTCATTTTTTGCAAAGTCCTTATTCATAACCCTCTTTCTTCAGTATATCAGTTTAATCTGTTACAAAAGCTTGGTTTAGACTTTCTGCAGGAAACACAGTAAATTATAAACAAACCCAGTTTAACTCTATCCCAGTGCTATGGCGCAGCCATCTGCGCTAATACTTATCACATTAAAACTGTTAACTGACAGATAGTTTAATCCATTCTGGTAACTGATGCATGTAAATTCTTGAATTAAGGGAAAACATGTTTAAGAAAATTCCTTCCAACGTGTTCAGCTGTTATGAACTCTTTCTTCCCTCTTTTCCCTTCACTGACTAAAGGCCTGTTCCATATTAAAACACATTCTGTGTTATTAGAGTTCTTGTCTTTTAGTCTGGCACAGAGGTCTCTGATCACTAATGGTAATCTCTGCATCTATGCAGCCCTAATTTGAAGATTCAGAAAAGCTACTTTTCTAACGCAGAACTTTTTGGTATCTGTTACTATGCTAATGGTGGTTTGTTATACTGAACTGCCCCCTTGTGTTTTTTGACTTGAAGCAAACACATTGTTCCTGTGTGCAAAGTGAAGGGGTTCATGACAGGTAATTGTTTTTTAAAAAATATGTTAGCACCCTTTGAAAACAGCACTAAATCTTGGTCTGTGAACAAAAGCAGTTATTCTATATGGGATTTTATAAAAATATTTTTATACTAGCAAGAAGCAGTGCTTAGGAATGACAAAGTATTTTGAAGCTTAATAATGCAAAAATTATCAAGGTAATGTACTGTCTTCTAAAGTAGGGGAGAAATTGGTCAACAGTATTATAGGATGAGGGTCCATTTAAATGAATTAAATAAATTTCTATCAGAAGACATATGTTTCTCCTTCTGCAGATCAATATCAGATAATTTAGAGGATTAAATGTGTTCAATGAATACCAGACCCGAACTAATCTCAAAGTCAAACTTTTAGTAAAATTTCTGCCAGATAACAAAATATACTTGAATAGAAAGTAAAACCAGAACTATTACAGCAGATCCTCTGCCAATGAGAAAACATATGAACTTAAATTGATGAATCAATTCAAGTGAAATCAGAATAACCTCTCTGAATCATCATTTTTAGAACATGGACAAAAAAAATTCCCTTAACATTCCTGGATGATATGTGGTTAAGAAGTACTAGTATACTGTTTGAAAACCAGTTCCCTTATTGTTCAGTACCAAAAATGAACATCAAACAAGAGATGTGCTTCTAAAGTGACAGAAAGATAAAAATGGCAGTTACTGACTTCTTATTCAGTCAAGGGAGAATATTCAACTTTTCCTGTGGAACTTTATAAATGAAGCCTGAAAAGTCTGGTTATAGGAAATATTCTCTATAGTTCCGTTAAAAAAGAAAATACGTCAAACGGGTGGACTTTTTTATGGATGGATGGATTCTCATCTTCAACCTTCAGTGTGGAATACTTCCAGTGGGATAAAATAAGTGATAATAATATTTACTAGTAGTAGGTTTTGGTTTAATTCCAAACCAAATTCAAAGTATCTCACACATCCCAGAGATACTTAAAAAAAATAAATAAAAAGGAACTGTCTTCCTTTGGTGATGTGATTTCAATAATGGCCTTGTGCCACAATATAATGCAAAGACTTAAACTTAATGATGAGACAGCACAACAAGTTTGGGTGCAATGAGTGAAGAAGGCTACTCAACTATCTTCAGCAGTTTCCTCTCAATTATATTCCATGTGGAATCATGTTTGGAAGAGAAAGAAAATTTCCTTTTCTTTTTTTAATATGACTCCCTAAAAACATTCAATATTTTGCAATTTGTGTGCCTGACACTGGTGGCAGTGCAGCTGCTCACCTGAATAACTGTTCATCAGGATGAAGGAGGAATCAACGTTCACAGTCAACCAGAACTAGCAGTGAGATAGGCAAATATTGTATTTGGAAAGAAGGTTTTAAGTCAAGACAAGAAATTATGCTAAATACAGTCATATGTTAACAGTGGAATATATATTGTCCAACAGAGCACGAGCTATGAGCTATCATATATATGATTACCAAGAAAAAAAGTAGTCTCTTACCAGTGAAGGGCATTAAACATGTAGTTCTGTAAGAATAACAGCACCCTAAAATAATTCTGAGCATGAGACTTTGTCCTTCTAACCAAACGGGAAAGCTTATAGGATTACATTCAGTAAAATTAATATTATATTAAAAATTTCATTTGAGCCAATTTTTAAAAAATAGCTACCTTGCAGAATAAAACTATTTCTTTGACTTTCTTGATAAGAAAAGAGCAGAAATCTAAAGGCTACATTTTAATTTGCATTACATTTGCCGATATTTTGATTGCTCATCTATATTTTTTAATGTAATGGTAGAATATTTGCTTTGCATCGTGCCCCAGACTTTGCATTTGCATACCCTTCAAGGACATTGTGGGGAGAAGAAAAGGCAAGAAAAGGCATAAATGATAAATGCAGTCTTTGCCATAAGCTGAACCCATTTAGTTCAGCAGATGAAAGAATTTAGATCATTTGATATGTTCCCCAGCAATTAAATGTAAGGACTGAGCCTTAGTCAAGTGCAAGGAGCAAAAGAGTTCAGCATCATTGAAACCCTGCCATGGCAGATGCACTGCAAACACAAGGCAATGTGACTGATGTACAGTAACCTGAAGGATCAGCAATGGATTTGGTGTGATTTTACCAGAAAAATCTCAGAATATTTCAGTGCTTCCATGCATCTTTGCAAGACATGTAGACTGTGACAGGGAGATGTTTTCCATGGAACTCCATTAATTCCAGAGAAGCTGAATATTGAGTTCCCTGCAAGTTGCAGTCTTTTCCAGGTTGTTTCTGCTGTTTCTGACCTTGCAATAAACACAGTGACAATGAGTTAAGAAGAGAGTGTAACCCGAGGGAAAGAAGAGTTTTCAGCCTCCTCTAGGAAAGGCAGATAGATGCTGGCTGACACAGGCAGGTCACAGAGTGTAGTGCAGTGTAGTGCAGCAGGAAATGTTTCACAGAAGGAATAAAGTATCTTTCAATGCTGGGTGTGCAAATGATAGTCTCCAGGCTTAAATGGGCATGGGTTAGACTCAGGAAAAAATTTCAGTGAAAGAATATGTGGTTTATTGGCACATCTGACAGTTCAAGGCTATTGCAGGTAACTGGTGAGTAAGGGCCAGCTGGAACAGAGGTAGAATG
Organism: Hylia prasina; assembly: GCA_013397195.1. Taxonomy (NCBI): domain Eukaryota; kingdom Metazoa; phylum Chordata; class Aves; order Passeriformes; family Sylviidae; genus Hylia; species Hylia prasina. The sequence goes on from VYXD01002850.1 coordinate 585,315, forward strand.
ATTCTAGTAGGTGGGGACTGAAAGAGACAGCAAAGAACAGAGAGCTGGGTCTAGCAGAAACTTGTCTCTGCCTCTCATCTTAAAATGTTAGGACACTTTTTAATTCTATATGAAAAGATAAGGAAGAATCCAGAATATTGATATAGTTTCTCTTCCAAATTTTTATCACTCAAGCTTTTCACATTGCACTTATCATTCTGCTTTCCCATTTCAATCACTGTCATTCATATAATAAGCAAAAGTAGTGAGATATGAACAGACAGGAATGGGTACACAAAGAACAGTCTGTGAACTGAAGACCTAAAGGGGTATTTTTGAAGCCAGCTATTTGCACACTACTGTGCACACACTACTGGATGTTTCATTTTTATGACAGATCAATTCCATACACCTTTTACCAGTCTGACTCATCTGGGTCTTCTGAAGATTGTGTTTGTAAAACTCACTTTAGCACAGTGAGCAAGAAATAAATACAGGAGTGGATGGTCTCTAGCCAAGTTGTTCAACAGATCTTTTGAGATTTAGTTACATTTATAGGGAAAAATTTAATCCTTATATCACAGTAAGGAGTGAAAAACGACAGCATTATGCAGTCACATTAGTGCTGAATTTTATCTCTAGCATCTAGACTTGATTAGATATTCTTTAGCATGTAATTTGACAGAAAAATATTTTGGTGCTACTACAGGGAGAGGAAAAAAAGTGTTCATAAGGAATTGGAATACAGTTAATCAAGAACCTTTTTTCTCTCTGTCAATCATGATGAAAAAAAAGAAGGCAGAAGTACTAGCTGTGCTGATACATAAAGAGCTTTAGAAACTGGGATATATTATAACAATCATTCCAACTCATATAAAAAAGAAAAGGCAGTAACAAACCTTGAGAGAAGAAAGATATAATATTGTCAAAAGAAAACAGAGCTCACAATTAGAACATGGAAATCATTGGATACATACTGACAAAGAGGGAAGATAATTCAAAATTCGTCTCATTCCAAGAGTCATAGCACAAACCACTTTGGTATTTTTTCCTTACTTGAACAGTAAAACAAAAAAACCATTAACTTACAGTCACAGGTATGATCTATGTTTTAGGATGAGAAATATATGTCTGTGGAAAGGAATTACAGGAGAATCTCATTTGTGATTTGATTGACTTTATTCAAGCTTCTACCCCCTCCAGTCTGCATTCCTCCCCTTTCACAGGCAAAAAGATCTTGCATGTTACCACTCTATACATCATCTTTTTCCAACATGCATTTTCAGAGTCCTATAACTAACTTGCTGTCTGAAAATTTATTGCAATTTCATAGCTGAAAATTAACTCAGTATTAAAAAATAATGCTTTTTGCCCTCTAAAATCATTCCCAGAACACGTCTGTGGTTGCAGGTTTTTTTCCTCATCTTTAACCCACATTTTGCAATAGCATTAGAAGTTATTATCAACAGCTCCTCATTTACATAAGGAGCCACTATATAATGGCAAAGAGCTCTGATTTGATAATATTTTCCATAAATATTAACTCCCTTGTAATGTTCTACCTGTTCTGGTAGTCAGGGCCAGTACTGGAAATTTTCTTCAGTTTATGCTCCAGCCTATCCTAAAAGATCTGTCATTGTGAATGCATTTCTGTTCCTTTACTGTCTGCTAAAACCACAAGACAATCCCCAAGTTCATCCTGTTAAGAGAAACACATCAGAACCAAGCTGATTAACCTTTTTTTCACAGGATGACACCTAGTAAATTTAGTGGTACTCTTAGATGGTTCTGAAGGAGAATTTACAAGACCCTTCTACATGATCACAGTCACTTCCTTAAAATCACCATCCATAAGTATTTTCACTCTGCAATAAGTAAGGGATGTTTGCTTTTCGGGCAACATGGAAGATTCCAGAGGGGAAAAGACATTAAATAGGAAGCCAGTAGAAAGATGGATCAGGCATAGTAATTCCAAGGCCAGAAGCTTATCAGGATTGGGTATAGCTTAGTATAGGCAAGGATTAGATGATCTGCCCAAGAAGGGGAAAATGAGACCTTGTGCTGACTTCATGGGAAGATCTTTCTGCTTCTGAGGGAAGGGACTGTGGGAATGGGTGAGGAGACAAGCAACAGGTGTGGGCATCGCCCAAAGCTGTGATGTGGGGGCAGGGGGGCTGCAAGTTTGTTCTGTCACAGCATACTTCCTTCCCTTCCCCACCCATCAGGAGCAGTCTATCAGGAGGAGCCATCTCCCAAGGAGATAACATCTGTGCATGAACATGTACACCAGGCACTGAAATGGAGTGTTCTTTTGTCTTGTTAAATAGTCCTGTCTCAATATCCTCATCTTGTTCTGGAAAATTATAGTTCTTTTCTCTGATTATACCTTTCTTGTATCTTTTCAGTGCTCAAAGCTGTCTTGATGGTAGTGGCTCAGCTACTCATGTCATTCCTTGCTGCAGGCAAAATATCCTCTCTTCTTTGTCAGTCACTTTTCCTGCCTGTGCTGTGCAAGATTTCCATCACTGGATTGTAATTCCACACCCAAGCAGGTGTTTCTATATAAGGAAAAAGAGTTTTGGCTTACCTTTGAACATGTAAGGAAGTGAAACTAGAATTTTCCATAACCTTCTCGTTGTAGTTGGTCCAGTGCCAGCACAAGACCACTGATTGGGCTTGGGAAATGCACCCCAAAGCCTGTTGCAAATTTCATTGGGCAAGGTGACAAAAACCCACCTGGACTATCAAGTACAAAAAGACTGCGCAGGCTCAATTGCTTTTCTGGACTGCCTTAACCAGTGCAAGCATGTTCTCTGTACTGTGTTCGATAATATTTCTTTAGTTCTATAATGTGTATTATTTTTGCCATTATTAAAATGTTTTGTTTTGCAAGGCATGCCCAGAGAAGTTGTCTCGCTGTTATTAAGCCACTCTGGGAAGTTGCAGGTCAACCCTCAGACTTGATAGGTCTTCACGTAGCTTATTACACACTGGCCACGTGCAAGATTGTATCACTGGATTATTAAATTCCAGCTATTTTCCAGCTAAATTTTAATCTATGCTTAGAAAGAATGCATATTCTCATTACACACTGATCACAAAACCTGGTAACACCCTTACATGGTTACAGTGGAGGAAATGTCAGAGTGGTAATGCAATTATATTTGAGACACTGGACTGGAAAACAATTAAATTCATTACTGTCAATTTTCTATATTTGCACCACTTTTGCTTAATCATAAGATGATCATTACTGGCCCAGAACTTGCATTTCTGAACAGATATTTAAAAGTGTGCCCAGTCTACCCAGTTATTTTTTTTATTTATTCTTTTTATTTTTACCTTTATGTAGTATGACTATCCTTTAGTGAATTCAAAAGAAGACTATAAATAGAAGCACTCAGAGACATTTCTTTTTCCTGCACAAGTAAACTCTAGCCATGGGCCAGCAATTGAGAAATTCTCTTTTCCATTTTGTTCCATTCATAATCCATTGCTCTTGAACCCAGAAACAATTTCAAAATGTTATAGTCGCTGTTCATTTCTTGGTAAAGGACTCTATGTAGGTGCCATCAAGCAATTGTATCTATTGAAAGACTTTGCATTTTCAAGTAGCAATAAGACAAGCTACCAGAAGAACAGTTCATTTGAGAGAATTCATAAAGCAGAATTTTTCTTATTATTAACAAACTAATGACATAAAGGTCATTAAATCCATTAGAAATGCTATAGCCTCAGTGGAGCAGCTCTGCTAATTGGGTTGTTGATGTGGGGTCCCAGATTCCCCAGACCTGTCTGCACAGGAGACCATGTGCTGTGTTGAGAATCTCACTGAAAGCACTTCTCCCTCCTGCAAGAATGGACTTTAACAGCAGGTTAGAATGAGGTTTAGGATGAGGATTAAAACAGCTCAGTAGTGTAAAAGACAGCTACTGAAACAGAGTGTGCTTTTGGGTACCATAATAATAATAGACCAAGTAAACAGGGATTCAAACGAGCTGCAGTGCTGGCTGCAGATCGAGCTCTGGGTGGGGACTGCCCTTAGCATGACAAAGGGCCCCCGGGTTAACCAGCCAGGTGACACTCAGAGACACATCAGGAGCTTAGGACTCCAGACTTTCACATCCTTAGACTGTGAGGGTATAAAAGCCCAGGCTTTCCTTTGTTCGGCGGTCCCTCCTTGGACCCTGCTCAAGCTGTGATTTTGTTATTTCTCCATGATTAAATTATTTAAGGATCTGGATATCTGAGACTGGAAAAGGAAACCTGGGTTTGAGCTGGTTAAGAAGACCTGGTGTGACTGTGTGAGTGTGAAGGGGCCCCGATCCTCAGGGAGTGTGGGTGTGAGTGCTGAAGTCAGGCTGCTGAATGGCCAGAAGGGGAAGATTCCTTAACACAAATACAGACATGGAGGTTGCAAATAGGTAATCCTTAAGGTCCCTTCCAACCCAGAACATTCTACCATTCTATGGCTCTATGACTGACCTTACTCAAAGGCTAGCCTTGCTGAAACAAAACCGAAATTATTAGCAGAGCAACTTCTTCCCTGGGTAGTCATTTCAGAGGGTTCTGATGTCTTATGAAGTGCTTCATAACCAGAAGGCAAGAGCTGGGATTTACCTCTCGTGACAGAAGAAGTCAGAGTACAAAAGACTGAAGAGGCAGAGCACATGCTTTCCAGCCATAGTTGTGATGCTGGGTTTGGAGCAATTCCTTCAAATTCTCTGCATTTCATTTTCACCGTTCCTAAAGGGATAATACTTAGTAAATGTTCTGTACTCTTTCTTTCCATTTCAAGCACTACTTATTTACAGGTTGAGAATTCTTCATATTATTAAACATAAAGAGAGCAGGGGAGCCTATGCTTCACTCTTTGAAAAGTATTTGAGAGTACAGTATTTAATAGGGGAGATGTTATTTAGACAGAGTGTGAGTTACTTCAGTTGCAAAGAAATGTATTCTGTTAATTACAATTTTTTGTGCTGATCTTTGAAACGAAAGACATTAATACGTTTTGAATTAAATGAAAAATTGCAATTTTTAGATTTTTAGAATACTGCAAAATAAGAGCTCTTGAATTCAAAGTAAACAAATACTGCAGCATAAACAAAATGAAGATGTTTTATTTCACAGTTCAGAGCACTGTATCCAATAACTGTTTCCAAAAACCTTTTGCATAGATGAAAATAAAAAACAAGAGGATTGGAAAAGAGGAAGGTATCAATAAACAAAGGCACAAATATATTGTGACATGAATTTTTATGTTGTTGATTGGACTGAAATAAGCCACTGAAGAAAAACACAGTATGAGAGTAAGGAGACATTACTTTGCTGCATTTCCTGAAATCCAAAAGCCATTAAAATTTTATTGCAGATTCTGTCCTCAGTAATAGTCTTATCCAAAATTTGGTGTACAGCAAACTACAGTAAATAAATTGAGACTTATTAATGACAGGGACTTATTAATGACAGCATATTTCAGAAACTTTTAAATCACATCCTCTTTGTGTCAGACTCTTTAATGTCAGGAATTTCCTTCATATTTTAATTCTGTGTTTCACAGTCAGGAATACGGGATGTAAGAAAAAGGGACTTTTTGCTTTTAGGTTGGTAGAACAGAACAGAATATTTCATTTAAAAAGGACCTACAATGATCATCTAGTCCAACTGCTTGACCACTCAGGGATGAAAATTTAAACCATATTAAGGGCATTGTCCAAATGACTCTTGTACAATGACGGGCTTAGGGCATCAACCACCTGTCCAGGAAGCCGGTTCCAGTGCTTTATCACCCTCTCAGTAAAGAAATATTTCCTAATGTCCAGCCTAAGCCTTCCCTGTGTTGATGATGATCTAGATTTCCCTGAAATATTATGACTAAATCTTTGACAGGATATGACAACCAGTTTATGTGGCTGTCCTAGGGTGACTTTATGATGCCTGTATCCCCAATTGTCTGTCCTGCTTGTGATGTATATTGAGTTCTGTACCTTTAAAACAGTCTGACCGTGAACCAGGAGAAGAAAAAGATACATGAAGTTTTTGTTTTGGAAAATACTGCCGGACTCCCACGCATTCTTTCCTCCTGACTCGGGTTCATGGAGGCACGGACAGCGGTGGGACAGAGATCTCCTGTGCTTTTAGTTAGTTTAGCTAGCTGAGGCAGAGTTGTCTGGACTGGTTTTTTTTCCTTTTTCTTGGGATTGTTTAAATCTGCCCTGGACTGAAGAAAACCCAGAAGAGCACCGAGGTCTCGCACCTGCGGCCCCTTCCCCCCCACCCTGGGCCTGGACCTCCGGACGGACTGGGATTGGTGAAGACTGAGTGAGCTGAACTACACCCACAGCAAAGACTTTCTCAGTTTTCCCTACTCAGAGCGGCAAGAGGTTTTATTGTTCATTTTATTTGTCTTATTATTCATTCCCTGTGCTTCTAGGTATTTTGTTTATTAAATAAATAGTTCTTTCCACTTTTTCCTCTGAGGAAGTTATTTTCCCGGACTGGCAGGGGGGAGGGGTGGTTTGAGTTGGCTTTCCAGAGGAAACCCCCCTTCGGAGGTTTCCTCCCAAATTTGCCCCAAACTAAGACAGTGGCCCAGTATGAATTTCTGTGATCTTAGAAATCCATTTTTTATTTAACTATTGCCATTAGCAATGCCAAATACATCACAACATTGGGGAAGGTAAGAGTAAACCATACTTATTGTCATCACTCTGATTCAAATGCTATAGCAGTCACATTACATAAATTAAAACATCTGAGTGTGAAAACTTGTTTCAAATGTTCCTAATGGAGTTGAGTAATGTTTGCCGGAGGAATAACAATATCCTTCAATTACTTCTTGGCTAAAGTGGAGTTTAAAGCTAAACACTCTAAGACTTAACTTTTAAAATTCACATGAAAAAATGCCTCATGTTTAGGTGTCTGTGTTTCATCAATTAATCCAGAACCCAGAGCTCAATGTCCATCCTAAAATCCATCATAGGTGTCCTGAGAAGAGCAAGAACAGCTATTTGAAGTAGCTATTGGATAGTGCAAAAAAGCAAGAGGCCGTTTATAGCAAAATGTGAGTAAAAAATGAACACACAAGTGCATAAGAAACAGTGTTACCTTTCACACTTTAGGTATTGGGTCAGGGCTTCACAAAAGTATCTTTTTCCCAGGTATACTCCACCCACAATTCCTTCCTGGAAGGAATGGCCACTTTTTTTTTTTTTTTTTTTTTTTTTTTTTTTTAAGAATGCAATAAAGATCATTCCTTTCTTTTTATAGGGAGGGAATTGCTATGCATCTTTATACAACAGCTTGATTGTTAGATAGTTCATCCATACTCTGGAGTTGTTAAATTCAGTTTCTTTTCAACCTAAGGGGATTCAAACTAGTGTGATATTTCCTCAAAGAATTACAAAAACAACTGAAATATTCAATAATCTTGTCAGTGAATTATGTGCAAAATGTAGTAAAAGTCTTGCAAGGCAAATCTTCTAGCAGTACCACTGTCCAAACCTGATTCGAATATAAATGTAGTTTCAATATCACAACACGACTGACAAAGACCAAGCAATATACTATTACTGTGCTTTACTTCAGAGCAGAGAGAAATCCTTTTCTGTAACCAGAAGACATACATAAGAGAATTTAACTCTTCCCAGCAGCATGAAAATTTCTGAAGGATACCATACAGCAAACACAGAAACAGTGCATATCATCTGCTAAAAAAGATTCAGAAAATATAAAGCCAGGACGGCTATTCAGCAAAGCAAAAGACAGTACTAGAAACCAGAAAATATTTTTAAAAATGTTGTACAGACATAAAGAAAATGAAAAGCCTGATAAATTTTGACAGTGTAGATGTAAAAAGTAGTACTATGAAGGTCAAGCAAGTGTTTGAGAAGCAAATAGTGAAAAGAATAAAAACTAATAATAAAGGTTTTTTTCAAAGCCAGAGCAGCAAAATCCGCTCCAGAAATCCTTGTAGAATCACCAAGAAAAGTTGTGTCTTGGCTCAGCAAGGGCCAGCAGCTCCCTGGGGCCAGGCATCTGCACAGACAAAGGATCCATCAGGGCCGGAGCCTCACCAGCCATGTCTGTTCTTCTGCCCCCAGCCAGGGAGGAGGGCAAGTTTGGGCAGCTGGAGTGGCCAGGAGGGTGATTGGCAGCCTGTGTCATCTCACTCAGAACAAGGCCAGCAAGAGAAGCTCTTCGTAAATGTTGAGATACAATTGGTGGGGAAGATCAGAAATAAAGAACATTTCAGGTACATGTAGGACAAAAAAATCATTAGCAGTAGTTAGCATGGATTCACCAATGGGAAGTATGCTTACCTGTCTTTATAAATGTCTGTGACAAAAGGATTGGCTGGGTAGAAGAGAGCAATGGATACTGTCTCCCTTGTCTTCACTGGGGCCTCTGACAGTGTCCCATAAGGTCCTCATAGAGAAGCTGTTGAAGAATGGGCTGAATGAGCAGATAGCAAGGTGGTTTGAAATTTGTCTGAATGGGCCACAGATCACACCACCAGACCCAGAATGGGGTATTGACAAGCAGCACAAAATCTAGTTGGAGACCAATAACTATCAATATATTTTGGGTCAATACATGGCCTGGTCCAGTTTAACACATTAATGATCTGGATGCTGGGGCAGGGTGCCCTTAGAAAGTTTATTAATGACACAAAACTGTGAAGAGTGGTGATTCAGCAGAGGATTTTGGTGCCATACAGAGGGACCTGAATACAAAGGGGCTGGAGATGTGGGCTAACAGGAAACTCATGAAGTTAAACAAGAGCAAATCACCGAAAAGTAACAAACCCATGCACCAGTATGTGTTGGTGGCCAGCAAACTGGAAATATTTTGGCAGAGAAGGACCTCAGGATCCTGGTGGACATATTACACCAGATATGTGTTGCAAAGAAAGCCAACAGCATTCTGAGATTCATAAAGAGGAATGTTTCAGCAGACTGAGAGGATATTCTGCCCCTCTGTGCACTGCTGGTGAGGTCATCAATACTGGAGTATTGTGTCCAGTTCTGGGCTCGCCAGTGGAAGAGAGACATGCATATAACAGAAATATTCCAAGATCACAAAGATGGTGAAGAGATTGGAGCACCCTTTCTCTGTTTAGCCCAGGAAAAAATATGCAGAGGATCTTACCAACATATATAAGTACCTGAAGGGAAAGTGGAAAGAAGGTACAGCTCTTGCCAGAGGTGCCCAGTAACAGGACCAGAGGCAGTGGGCACAAACTGAAACACTGAAGGTTTTCTCTAAACACCAGGAAGCACTTTTTCACTCTGAAGGTGATAATCACTGGCACAGGTTGCCCTGAGATATTGCAGATTCTTCATTCTTGGAGATTTTCAAAAATGTCTGGGCATGGTCCTGGTCCAGCATCTCTAAGTGATTCTGCTTGAGCAGGAAAACTGAACAAGATGACCAGATGTCCCTGCCAACATCAATCATTCCGTGATGAATGATGAACAAATACAAAATATCATTATGCTGTTGTACAAACCTATGGTATAGTTCACATGATGAATTTTGTGTTCATTCTGAACTGCTCCTCTAAGAGCAGTATGTAGTCATTCCCAAGATGTTTAAGAAGAAAGTGAAAATTAGTAAGTCAATAGATGGAAAATGACTTTTTATAGTAGGATTTCATGCAGAAGTGGGGGATGTTTGCAAAGACTAGAGAAATGAACACAGCTTAATAACACTGTCTGTAAATGCAATGTGTAGGCCACTGAGAGGAGCAGAATAATCAGGACTGTCAGCCTGAGGAGGTGTTCCTTTTTTGACAGCTTCTTCATCTATTATACTGAATACTTACCATCACTGTATTTTCTGTCTGAAGGGGCAGAGAGCTTCTAGAACAATAACCACTTCTGAAACGTGAAAAGCCATCTTCTCCTTCAGCTGTGATCTTCCTTCTGTCACACCATCCTCCACATCATGTATGCCATCTAAGCATTTAGGCTTGTATTCTAGTCCCTGTATTCATTATCCCTTAAATACATTAATTCTTATGAGAAAATGTGCTTCGTTATCTACTATCATCCCTTTTAAATAGGAAACTAAATGTTCCATGGAAAACTTTCAGTGTGAGCATACTTAATACAACCTTTTAAACCATGCCATTTTCATTGTTGTCACCTGCTTTTTCACATAAATCAAGACTAATTAAATCAAGCAAGGTTGAAGGATGGAAAACCTATGTAATGTAAATATTAACTATGTATTAAACAACTGGCAACAAAACTCTGAAAGTATGGATAAGGAAATAAGGAACAGAGTGATGTTATTTTAGAACTGGAAACAATTCGGGTAAAGGCAGAAAGGACTATCAAAAGAATGTCCAACACCCATATGAGCAGATAATTCCATATGGAAAATGGGCAAGGCTGAGCCCCTTCAATGTGGGCAAGAGATGGCTTACACAGGTGTAATAAAGGTACACAAAATCAGGAGTGCCATAAAGAAAGTGGATACTGATCAAAACCTCATTGTCTCTTCCAGCAAAAGAATTCTAGGTCATCATATGAAGACAACAGGAATCAAATTCAAACCAAAGTAAATGGTTGATTTCTGAATTGGTATCAGAACAGTAGAACAGTGAGCCAGAATCTATGCCAAGTGCAAGATATGTACATAGATTCAAAGAGAAACTTACAAGAACATGAAAGAAAGATCAGCTGAAAAGTTAGTAAAAAAAAAATCACATCAGACTAATGAATTACTCTGACCTGAACATAGCGAAAGGCTGGGAAGCATTTCAGGGAAATAGCATATGCTCTTTTCCAGTTATTTTTCCTTCAGGCAACCTCTCCTGCAAGGAATTAAATCCTTTGTTTTACAGGTAATCTGAAAACAATGCAACTACAGGAGAGAGTTAACCAAAATTTGGTATTTCTTCTCCAAGTCTCAAAGAAAAATGCTGCCTGGTGAATGACTGGAGTTCCTGATTTATGTTTATTTTAAAATCTTTTTTGAAAGTCTGTTTGAAGCTTTAAAATTCTGCATCATTCATACCACAGAAAAAACCATCTCAATAGAAAAGAGAAAGATGAACAAATAAAGCAATTAACACATAAGCAAATACTATTGCTTAACAAAATATGTATTTTTATTACAGTTACTAATATTTTAATCTAGAACAGTAGTTAAGCCCAGAGTCCTCCCACTATAGATGCCAGCAGACAAGAAAAAACATTAGAAACTGACAGTCCTTTCACAAGCCATGTATCATGTTTCAGCCTCAGGGACATCACAGACTCACTAGACATAGAAGTTAAACAGTTCAGGCCTATTAAACCTGATTAAGGAAGAAAAATCAAGTTTAAAAAAAATCCAGCAAAATCTTGTCATAGTATCATTCCTAAAGAACATTTGTCATATAATCAATATAGAAGTAAACTCACAAAAAACACAATAGTAAAAAAATGCTATCTGTTTCAACAGGACCAGCACATCCCCACTCCCTGAGTAAATTTACATACTTTCCTCATGGATGGTGACAGAAAACATTTTAATAATGAGTAACCAAGTTAATCATGTTAAATCTAAGGATCACTTCTTACATTTATTCAATAAGAAAGGAAAAATATCGCATTAACTAAATGGAGAAACACTAAAAAGTCACGTTTTTGGAACTGTGATAAAAGTATCTCAGATTCTAGAAACCTTTTCAGCTTTTAGGCACCAGAAGTATGTACGTGTGAAGGTTACAGTTCCATGAAGGTCTCCCTTCATTTTCTTCTTTGCTTTTGCTTGCAGAAGTCCCTCTGGATCATCTGTTATTAGAGATGATTTCTCCCAGGGGACTGCTAAAATCTTAATTTTAGTTCTGAAAAGGGCTTTCTGGCCAAAAAAAAAAAGGAAAAAAGAAAGAACTATTTACACAATCAGTCCAGGACAGCTTCCTAAATGGCACATATGCTGAAGGACAGTGCAGCATGTAGCTTTCTCTCATCAAAGCTGCTGCCATGGTGCTTCCTGAAGTGTGTTACTAGCCCTTTGCAAAGCTGCTCAGGCACCACACCATCACAGCAGGCAGTCTCAGGGCAGTGAAAGCAGCTGCCCACATTTGCAGGCCCCTGAAGCATCAGCCTGGCATTGCCCACCCAGCCAGGAGCTGGGCAGCAGAGGCTCACAGAGAGCTCCATCCCTGGGCATCTTCCTGAGGATGGGAACAGGCTGAGGCCAGGCCAGGATGCCTGCCCACATCAGGGCACATGGCTGAGGGAGCTGGAGCTCAGTCAGGCCCAGCCAAGAGCCACAGCTGGGAATGTTTCCAGCGGCCCTGCCAAGGGCTGGCCCTGCCTGCGGCTGTCACATGGAACCTGGAGCCTCTCCCCTCTTCATTAACTGTGCTCACCTGGCTCTGGGGGCCAACCCATAGGGGCAAAGATGCTCTCAGACCCTCAACACCTGATACTGGGTAAAATTCCCAGCTTGTAAAGGGGATAACAACACATCTTTAAAAAACATTTATATTTCAATATGCTCTGTGTTTTTCATGTTTTTCACCTGCAAAATACGAGCAGATTTAGTTTAGCACTGGGGATTTCCTGTACCACCAGCCTTTCTGAGCCAAGAAAAGGGTTGTCAGAGCAAAACCACCAAGATATGAAGCACCGGTTTGGTATTAATACCTTCTGCAAGGTATTAATAAAGTGATAACCTGGACTCTCAGAGCACTTTCTCTTGGACCGATGGTTCCCTCTAGTCTGGTCAGATCCTTCCCACACTGTGTCTCAGTTTCATTGTGCTCCCTTGAGGCTCAACATCATTTTCTTCCCTGACAATGTCTATCTTCCCTGAAAATCCTTGCGGATACAATTCAGGGTGAAATAAAGTCAAGTGTGCTCAAAAAGAAAGACATAAAAATCACAAGTAGCACATTAATATTGCTGCCAGAATTGCTAGGCAGACTTCTGAGCCTGATATGTGGTAGCACCATAATCCAGTGTTCGTGCCCTAGCTTGGAATGAAGCTGAGATCAGAGACCTTCCCAAGTAAACAAAACAGTTCCAGAGCCTAGGCACAGGCCTATAATTATCTTAAACATTAGCAAAGCCTCTGTGTCACTTGTGTCAACTAGCACTCTCCCAAGAGCTCCTGGCACCACTGTGTTCCAACAGGCAGTTCAGCATTAGCCACCCATCTGGAGAACACAGCAAAGGAATAGCCACAGACTTTTTCATCAGGTTCAGTGCCAGGAGTCAAGAAGTGGGGACACTGTCTACTACTCTGACATGAAACAATCTGATATTTTGCCATTCAGAATGTCCTACTGGACAGTTATCTTACATTCTACATATTATTCTTTTATGAGATAGGTATATGGCAATTAAATCATTCACACATACCCAGGCCCAGAGCATTAAATCCACCCACGAATCCATGCTTCATATTTTCCTGTCATGGCACTCCTGTCTCATACACTGCCATAGGAGGGCTGCAGCTGCCTCCCTGGTCTCCATATGTCAGTCATGGCCTGGCATGTGAGGGAGAAAAGAAGCTGCTGCATTGCCCCCAAAGTGTTCTCTAACCCCTTTAAGCAGGACAATCTGCCATGAAGCAGAATGTTTCCTTAAGCTATTTTCCTCCTAAACATCTCAGGATGTCTACTTGTCATATAGCTCAGTACAACCATGCTTCTGCATTTTTATTGCACTTTTTTATTCCATGCCAGCACGTTTTTGTCTTTTTTTCTACCCTTTCTCTTTCTTTTCCCATTCTCAGGCTATTTTACTCTCCCACTTGTGACATCACTCTCAGACCAAGCTTTAGTTCTCCAGACACTTCTGCTTATTGCTGTAAGATTCCTATTAAATAACTGTCTTACTTTCTTCCCAGATAGGTACACAAAGCTGTTCCTTATAGAAATATAAGCAGACCTCAGACTCTTCATGCCATCTTCAGATGTTTCTTTTTGAACTGCTGAAAACACCTCTTCCCAACTTGTCACTGTGTATTGTATTATGAAACATTTTTCTCTTTGTTCCTTAGACTGTGCCCAATTCCAAACGAAATGATAAAAATACCACTGACTCTTTAGCACAAAGGCATTGTTCTGAGCAGCTCAGAGCTCACTTCTCTCCCAGTGAGAGCAACTGAACACTTGCATGGAATTCAGTTCTAAAGACGCTGATCTCAGTAAAAAATAATTTTGAATAATAGAAAAGTGTAACACTGTAGAATAACCTTTTGTTTTTACTGGTCATTATCTTTATTATCCCCATAAACTAGAAAGATATGCTAACCAGTTATTGTTTCATTTTTTTCATCTTTCCCAATGAATAAATACCATCTGACAAATGAGAGCACAGGAAATAAACACATTTGGTATGTACAACTATTTCAAAGAAGAAAGAGATGAGCTGCCCACTCCAGTACTCTTCAGACAGTGTATCTCTTCCAGCTTATTTGATTTGACAGCCACTATACAAATAGTATCTTCTAAGCCTGAGCAAACAAACCTCTTTTAACAGCACAACAGAGAAGTTGGGAAGTCTAAGGATCATCTGGGGTGTTCTAGCATGTTGTCTGTTTCACTATATTATTTTTTAGAATATTTTTGGCAAAGAAAATTAATATATAGATCCAAAACCCTGTCACTGAACATGCTAATCAATTTGCTCACATTATGGGTTTCAGTCATTTTTCATATGTGGATGACATTTGAAGGTTTTAGTCTCAGGAATTTTAAACTCTTGTATAGAACCCTTCTCCCTCCATCACAACTTATGTACCAGTGACTAGAAAAGTCACATAGTTCAATGCAACCATGTGTTACACAATCATTCTGAGGTATATTTTGTAGCAAGTGATGACAAAGGAAAATACCATCTGTTTAAAACTCATGACAGACAAGAGAACAAGACAAAAGTCATCTTTTTGTTTTGATCCATACAAGACTGACAATTTTTTAAGGGGACTAAATTTATCATGTAATAGGGAGGTGTCTCAGTTTGGAAAAACAGGTGCCTGTCAAGGAACAGCCGGAACTTCCCTTGGAATAGAGAACATAACCCCCCTCCCTCTGAATTATTATAAATTTGATATTAAGGGCCTTTTAGGCAAGGATGGGAATAGGAATAACAGTTCTTTACTAGGAATATTAAAAATATAACAGCACAAAAAAGCAAACGAACAAAAAAAAAAAACAGAGAAAAAACCCTCACAGAGTCAGAACACAACCTGACACTGGTCAGGGTGTTGGGAGCAATCCAATTAAGTTCTCCTGGAGTGACAGATGTAATTCTGTTGGAGTAGAGATGACCCTGTAGAAGGCTCCAGTGGTGGTGAGATAGGTCCAGTCTTCCTCTGGGAATCCAGTGGAAAACAGGATGTCCTGCTGTTCTGAATCTCAGCATTTATCCAGGTAGGAATTGTTGGCTCCTCCCATGGGGTGGAGCATCTCACAATGGGATGATGTAATGTTTTCAGTCATGTGGTGAGTCTTAATGGGTTATTACCATAAAATATCCCCCTGGAGGGAGGATGGGTCAGAGAAGAGATAAAGAAACACCTGGTTTTAACAGCTGGCCCATTAACAGAAAAACACCCGCCCCTCCCTACCCCAGAGTTATGAGATAAAGAAAATATACCTCTTCAATCCATTTCAACAGATGGGAAATAGAATACATCTTGCATTTGTAACTCAAGACAGGAGTAGATTTAGGAGAACATAATGACAGTTTCTCTTGATAAAAATATTGTTAAATGCCTGTGTTCTGGAATCAGGCAAGTACTAGATCTCTCTAATAGCAATAAATAGAATCAAGGGAAAAAGCATTTTCAAAAAAATAAATTTAAAACTGCAAATTGGACAATCTATTGTCCATCCAGAAAACACTTCCTTATGCTGCTTACTGAAATTTTCTACTGAAGAATGTTTGAGAAGAATGTCCTATGGTCTCTAAAGAATGACCAATACAAAGATTGTTGACATTAAAATTTTACTATATGTGTCAAGAAAAGAGCTAACTATTGACCCAAATAAACAGAAATAAATGAAATGCCTACTGTGGGCACTATGCTGTATTGTAAGTGCAAGACTTTAGAATGGAAAAAATGGTTACAAAAAATAATATTATATCCATTTTTTTTAAACCAATAACTGCATCTCTAAGTGGAATCCTCTCAGGCTAATGATTTTGACTACAAGCCTTGATCAGGAGTAAAATTGGAACATAATGTATTAGCTGAGGAATTACAGAAAATACTTCAAAGAAATGATGTAGGAAAAACAACTTTCCAGGATAACATGAACTTTTTTTTTTTTCTGGAAAATAACCTCTAATTTCACAAAAGAAATTAAACTTTCATAGCCTGTGAACAGGGCTTTCTATTTCTTTTTACAATTTTACAGCCATTCTGTTCCAAGATCATGGAAAATTAAATTTAGACTCTGACAATCCCATCATTTTATAAAAGTAGTCAGCTCTGACAGCACTAACCATCAACCCCAAAAAAGCTAAGCTACTCAGTTTGATATCTGATGTCTACAGTAGATGAAGTGCAACAAGCATCTGTCCTTCAGTGTGTGCTTAGGATATAAACAAGGGATTTTTTTTTCCCTACAAATTCCTTGCCTGTTTTCATTCCTTTTCATGTATTTATGGATGTTGCAACCTTCCCAACATAATTTTATATTATCAAAGGTTATAGTGATTGCCAGTTAAAGAATCTGATCTGGATCACAGAAGTCTTGTGAATTAAGGTCAATTACTGCTTTAGATATTCAAAATATTTTTAAAACAAACAAAGATATTAAATGACAAATAGAAAATTTACCTAAAAGAAATATAAAATTTTAAGAAGAAATTACATAAGATAATTACTATCATATCATGCAAAAAAAAATGTGGAAAACTGATTTGGTACTGTTACCTTGTTGCTCTGTTAGTTTAGAGGAGGCATACTGAAATTGTATCTTCTTTTTAAATACCTGGAGATAAAATGTCTATGTGTTGCAGCAGAACTAAAATGCAGATGTCTTATGCACGTTAATACAAATTAAACTGAGCTAAAATATACACCACAGAAACAAATGTATCTGGTGGATGACTTATCAGATGTCTTGATTATTAGAGCATCTTTGAATCTGTGTCTAAATCCATCTATATGTATTAGTAACTCCATTTCTGACTGGCAGATTTTGAGAATTTAATTACTTTTTTAATGCTAAGTGACGTTGTAAATGATGGAAGGAACTTAAGAAAGACACTTCAGTGTCATTTCTGACAGCTCCATGAAAGTAGAGCTTCATGTGAAGTAGTGATTAGTTGGTTATGCAAGTTAAAAGTTCATCTCCCCACATTCAAAGGGAAGGGTGGGGGAACCCAAACACCCTGCACCATCTACAAATCCACTCTCACGAGCTTAGAAGAGCACAGGGGCACAAAGGTGGGGGGAACCCCAATATCCCACACAGAGAAATCTATCCTGCCTTCCCTTAGGACTGTCCCAGGAAAGCTTCAGCCCCCGTGGCCATCAGGGCCCATGAGCCAGGAGAAGGTACTTTTACACAGCATGGGATGGCAGGGAAAAAAACATTTTGAGATTGTGTACGACTTATTGTGAGATGTTTCAGGGACAAACAAAGAGAGGTATCTATGTGGTTTTGGTATGAATAAGCACAGGAGCTAATACAGGCTAGCCCTCATCAGCACACCTTGCACTAGATCCGTGGTCTAATGGGTCTTTTCATTAAAATTCATTTCTAAATGTTGTCCCGAATGAAGGGGCTTTTTCTGCTTGTTTGTGTTTAGGTCTGTGTGCCAGGGTGTGCTGGTTTGAAAGCAAAACCAGTGAGAGACTCCAAGTCAGAAGGACAATTTAATAAGAGGAAAAGAAAAGNATAAGGGAAACACTGCCCCACCTGGTTCCAACATCTCATGAAGATGGTGATAGAATACATACTTTGGGCACATCTTACATTTTTAACCTAAGACACAGGGCTGGAGTGACACCACCCATCACAGGGCCTTTCTGTTTGAGGTGACAGCAGCTGGAGACATCAAGGTGTGTGCATCACAGTGTGATCACTTACAAATATCTAGAGCATAGGGAAGTGCCCTAGGAGCCAGGAGGGTGTGCGTGTCACTCACAGGGAGACAGCAGGAGTTCAACACTAGCAAGATAAAAACTGCTGATCACACTGGAGCTTGGGGAATCTGCTGGGACTCATTTGTACATAAGCATTTGCATCTGAGAGTGAGAAAATTAAGAGCAAGGATCCAGGGAAACATCAACAAGGTAATCATTGTGCATGTTGCACATACACATTTTACATATATGTACACTTATATTTCCTGTTAATAAACCTTTATTCTAATTAGCCAGAGAAGGAACCAGGATGAGGCTTTTAGTATTGTTGAATGCTCGTGGGAGTGCTTAATGTTTTCTGTCTGGGTTGGCCTGTGTGGCCAGTCAACTGTACTGAGTAGGTGTACTAGGTGTGCTTGCATGTCAGTCATTGGGAAAACATGCTCAGCATCACTCCTGGCTGGATGTGAGGGAACACACACACAGCAGCCTTGGCTCTTTCAGACTGTAGCATTCATCAGCTCCTACCAGTGATAAAGACAAAAAGTTGGGAAACACAAAATGGGAGGACATCTAATCTTTAAAATTTTATATTACAGCGGAATAAATCAGAATAAATCAGAGAATATCTGCATGTAAAAAATTCAGTTCTAAAGTTAGGATTTCAGAAAAAATGTGACAGACATGGAAAAGGTAAGACACAAATAGTGAAACTGGCAACCTGATGGAAAGACTTAAATAGGAGAAAAGTTAAAATCTACTGCATTCAGACATGACTACAAAATAGTTAAAGGGAACTTCATAAAGGTAGAAAAGTAAGACTGGTTTTGCCTATGTAATTTCTTAATTTAGGAAAAGGGATATTCATTGAAACTACAGACATTTCTAAGAGCAATAAATGAAAGTGCTTTGTTACCATGTGCATAATTCAGCAATGGTACTCATTATCAAAAGTTAATAGTCAACACAAGGCAGATGGCTGAAGATGCATATTAACTCAGTAAAATACTAGAAAGATTCAATTTGATATGAAGATGGAGAATAATCACAACTGTGAATATTAAGTAGGATAAAATAATTGGAATTCAAGCCTTTATACCTCAGGGCATAAACCAATGACTAATTAAATATAATACAATGAGAATGTCCTTCTAAGCACATTTTTCTGCAATTGTCTGTAGCATTTCTTGCAACTGGTCCTCTCTGCTGATGCAGGCAGAACACTATTATTGTGATCCAGAGAGCATATTCAATATGATTTTTTAGGATCTATTTTAACTTTTCCAGTGGCTTTTATATTTATTTATTTAAATTACTTTAACACTAGATATCTGTCACAACTCTCTCACCTATACAAAAAAAGCAGGCCACTCAGCTTTTGAGAAGTGTAGAATGGTTTTAATTTTTATTGCCAGTTTTCTCACTGCTGATGTTTCAAGTAGTGAGCTCTTTACAGTTAACTTATTTTTCCACTAATATATGTTTTGCCATTGTAGAGAACATTACAAGAACAGATAGTTGTAGATAATTATGCAACTTCTTTGCATAATTATATTTCTCATCATCAGACTAAACTCAGTAAACAACAAATAGGAGTTCTTTAAAATGTGAGATGGATCATATATCAAAGATAAATGATTTGTAATGTCGTATACCTCTTAATGATAATACTAATCATAGTTTAAAAGGCCATATCTTCTCTCCACTGAGAGGATTTGGTTTTTCTTAGCTGTAAGTCTTTGTTCTGAATGTTTTATCGTGATGAAGTGTACAGAAATGAATACGTCATTTCAGCATTTGTTATTATACAGTAGATAACCAATTTTCTTCAAGTCGCAAGAAGTCCAGGAATCACAGAATTGTTCAAAGCATTTAAAATGGCATCTGCATCCTTTTTAATGAGCTATGTTCTTTTTTAATTTGTTGCACATTCATTGCTGTGATGTGAATGTACACAAGTGTTGTTCTTTTTTGATTTAACAAAGCTTCAGATGTGGAAGTCACATGTCTCTATGAAGTTTCCTTCATTTAATATTTTAGACAGTTAGAAAAATTCTCTTAGCTTGTTCAAATGTTGTGGTGTTGATTTAAATAACTTTCTTTTTATTTTGAGTTATTACACAGATTTAGGAAGCTCTAGGAGACCAAAAAGGGAAAGATTAACATTTCAGCTCAAGGCTGTGAATTCTATTTTGCTACCTTTTAACAGAGATCAACAATTGACCTCTGTGGTTTAAGCTTTGGTTACAAATGCACTTCCTGACAAATGATTTCTAACTATAGTGCTGCCTATTCTTCCAAATTCCAGTTACGGCTAACAAAACTAAAAGGTATACAGGACCCAAATTTCTTACCCAGCCTTGGACAGTGAGAGTTGTCCCCATAGGGCCGAGGTTTGCCTTGTTCTCTTTATAGTTTTATTCTTCATTGTACCAGTTCCACATGCACAGATTTAGGGTCTGTGTAAATTGCTGTAATTATATCTCTGGAGACTGAAGTCCTTTTACATAGTCACAAAACAAACAAAGTACAAGCAGCAAATACTTTTTCCCTTTGGCACGCTCCAAACTTGACCTTAAAATACACAACTCCAGAAGTGATAAAATGCCATTCCCTATTCTCCTCCGAGGTGCTGCTTGACTGAAATTTATACGAAGGATGCAAATCAGGTCACATTATCAGAAGACAAAAACTTACAAGATTACAAGAGTAGTAAGTGGTTTTGAAAAAGGAAATATTATGTCCGGACAGGAATTGAAGACAGTTCAGTACAAAAAAGAGTCCTAACAAATTCTTTTTACTCAAACACATGGTGTAAATAATCTGTCTTAATGTTCTGTGAAGTACTTATATTGCTTAAAAATATTTTATTTGCCTACAATTGAAATATTCAGGAAGATTTCACAAAACACCCTGACATGAATCTCAAAGAAAAAGGACAAGCATATTTCACTTACATAATGTTAACTGTGTTACCCCTAGAGCAGGGTAGCAATGCAAATAGTCCAAAAAGGTCCTCCCACAGCATCCATATCTAGATAAGATGTGGCAAGTGCAAGCAAATATCTCCTCAAAATGGCACATATATTGTTTCCCTTCCTTTATAAAAAGAATGATTCCACACCTATTCGTGATGTTCTAAGAATTCACTGCATGAAAAAAATCCCTTTTCAGAACTACAAACAAATATTTTAAACTCAAACCAAATGAAGAAAGAAATTCTATTAGAAAATCAGAATTTTACAGTCAAAAGGAGTAATTTCTCTGATTTTTTTCAGTAATTCTGAGTATTCATATATTCCTTATGTTTATATTTTCATTCACTGAGAGAGATTCATCCTACACAGCAACATCTCTCAAATTTGAGAACTCTCTTATATTGTGCAGCTAATTAGTAATTTCTATTTTGAATTTTCCACTTGTCAAAACAATATTGCAACCACTGAAAAAAATTACGCATCTTTATTTCTTATTTGCAGGTTTTGGGGATCTTCAATGATTTACCCAAGTTCTCAGAATGTAGGAATTTATTAAGAAGAATTAAGGGTATTTAGATGTTTAAGAACATACAACTTTATCCTCAAATATTTAAATATAGAGTAATATTACATTCCATTAATATTTTGTTTATATGGTTGCAACTATAAGAAAAGATATCTGAGGAATGGATTTTAGAGGTACATTATGCTTCTGGATTTCCTGAGGATGTTGTTTGGATTTGATGTCTCTGTAGAGACAGAAAAAGATCAAGCAAAACTCTAAAGACTCTGAGGCTAAACTGTTTGCCTGTTACTTCCCTTCATGACAATTTTCTACAGAAGGCAAGATTTGAGTAAATGTCAAAAAATGCTGCTTATACAGGCCAGCATAAATATCCCACTTTGTTCCTATAACTCAGTGAACATTATATTTAAGGCATGATGCACTTTGAACAATAGACCATGGTCAAAGTTCACGCTTCAGTTTTTGCTTCAATAAAACTGGTGTTGCAATACAAACTGGAGGAGCAGTTGGAACTAATCTATCATTGCTCTGATCTGCAGGAAGAAAAATAAATCTACAAAATAAATCTTCTCTCCACTGAGAGGATTTGGTTTTTCTTAGCTGTAAGTCTTTGTTCTGGATGGGGTGAGGCATCTTTAGGGTGAGGAATCGGTATCATATTAGCTTGCACAACCCATGAGGATATTGAATCGGACAAGACATCACCACTCAGCAAATACTGTTCCCTATCATGTCACAAAAACCAGTGCAGAAATATAGCAAATTTCATCACAAAATCAATTGCTTCTAAGCATTTCTACTTGTTTTTACAGTGGTAATTAAAATATAGTACTACTTGCACCATGTATTTATTGTTGATCAGTATGTGTCATTTGTTTTCATACAAGTGTGACTCTTTCATTTCTCTCTCCTCACACTGTCCAGATATATGGACCTTAAAATTCTTATGACAAAAGAGTGATCATGTTTTATTTCAGCCTTCACTGAGGTTTCTTTTAACATGTTCTAACAAGAGAGATCCTTTCAGCTGCATCAAACTATCTGTTGCTTCTATACTTTAATTACTCTTTCTTCAACTTGGTTGATTTGTATACAGTAGTTTGGTAAGGTATCTCTATCTCCTTCTGTAAATTATTCCTTATATATAGTAAAAATACTTGGAAAAGTATTCCTTGGAATATTTGAAATACCCCAAAGACCACTTTTGTGGGTTTTTATAGCTGCATCAAACTGCTACACTCTTTTCCATATTCTATTTTTTAATACAGTACCATATTCAAGAGCATAATAGGACTAATATCCAACTCCTTTTTGTTACCATAAACAAGGCATTCTACTATTCCTGCTCCCACTTCAGCCGACTTTTTCACTCCTTTTGTTCCCTCTGTCCTCTCCACCTTTGCTGGTCATTCCCTCAAGTAACTCAGCATCTTTCACTTCCTTGTGTTCCACATAGATGAGATCTACCATATTTCCATTATCTAATCGATTCACTTGTGCCACAAAACTGTCCAATTGGTTAATAAAGATAGCTCACTTTTCTCTTTTTACACCAATTGCTCCTTATTTTTTAAGTATTGAAGTTTCTATAATGCTTCTATCTGACACTATCCTTTTTTACTGTTCAGAAAAGAATGCTAATGGCAACAATGCACAGGATAGAACCTTAAGATGTTATGAAACCTGCCAAAAAAAGTGAGTTTTCTGGGGTTTGTGGTTTTTTTCCTTTTTTTTTTTTAATACTTTTAGCAACATTTTTCTACCTTATCTTTGCATGTAAGGAGCTACTGGACTGATTCTCAGAATGTGTGTAAAAAAAAATAAGGCAATGGCAGAAAAGTAAGAGTCTTTACACTGAGAGTGGCAGAAAGAGATAAACTTCATGAGAACATGCCTAGACGAGCAAATGTGAGATAGTCTGTATGTCAGCAGCAAAGAGGATGTGATAAAAATAAAGAGCAGAAGAAAGAAGAAAAAAATGGAGTAGGTAAAAGGGTGGGGAAATAGAAAACTCAGAAACTGGAAAAAGAATACAAAACTTCCTTTTTTAATGAATAAAGATGTTGAACAAGTAATTAAAAAAAAAAAAAGGAAAATACTTTGATATGAGAGCGACAACAAGAAATTACAATGTGAGATGCCAAGAAAGGAAGAATGAAATAGAGATATACATAGGAAATAATAAAAACCACAGAACTGAGAAGTTAGCTTACTGAAATGTAATGTTTAACAACATAAATGAACACAGGTTGGATAACATACAAATGAGAAATCTTGAACCACTCACAGAAGTCAGTAACTTTTCAATATGTGCTAAATAAGATTAGTAGGGTGTCCAAGCAGTTCTGGTAAATGAAAGAGAATTGTTGACCACTCAGAAAGACTTTTCCCAAGTGATTCGTGGCTGCAAGCACAGCCAAGGACATGTTCAGTGTGCCTAAACTATAATGAATTCATAGCAATGGAAGACACTTAGCAGCTCACTTTATAGCCTGTAGCACTGGCCATTTTTTAGAGCCATTTCTTAATCAGCAAAGGAAACTATGGATCTCTGAAAACAATGACAGTATTAATCACTTGCTTGTTTTGAAGAGAATACAATTTCTGCCAGCCAGAATTGTAAGATATGTATTCCACCATGATATGGTGGGAAAGCAGACCTTGGATGGCCCTTGCATACTGAAAGGTTCACATTCTATGGGTGTTTATTGCCTCCTCCTACTGAATAGCAAGGAAACTAAAGTAAGTTTCATCAAGCACATGCTACCATTGTTGTTTTTCATTTGAGTTCAGCACTGACACATGCTCTAATTCAGAGAGAAGTTAAAATGACCTGCAAAGACTGGCATTGACTTTTCCAGGACTTGAAACCGTATACCATTTTAAAAGTTTATGTCCTGATAGTGCAAATTCACTAGAATAGAAGCAGGGGAGGAAGGGGAAAAGATGGTGTTAAAATAAAACTTATTCAGTATTACATCTGTGTGTCTAAAATTTATGAAGTGCAGACATTTCAAGAGAAAAAAACCTTCAGCTGTTGCATATAACTTTGACATCTTTTAATATGATTATAAGTATGCTATGACAACAACTTATACCCAGGAATATATATGCATATAGCATGAACATTTAAAGAAACACATTTATGGAACAAAAAAAAAAAGAGAGAGAAAATCCCATATTTATATAACGTAGCTAAGGTCAACATTTTATTTATTTTAAAGGAAGATAAAGTCATAATACTGTATAGAAGCAATCTTAGGATACCAGTCCTGCTTTAAGATCATGAGGGAAAAAATAAATTATTCATGTTTAATATAGCCTATCATTCAGCTAAATTTTACTTTTGCTTTGAGATAAGACAATTCGTTACATAGTAAGTCAGAGGAAACCTTTTGATTATTACAGTTCACAGAAAATACTTTCTGGGAAAATATTTTAAGTATTTCAACTTGCTGAAGTTTATACACTGAGAAATATTCATCTCTGTGAGGTTAAGATCACATTCAAAGCTGACTGACATCAAAGGGGATTTTTTTAACTTACTAGGTTTGGGTTGCCTAATATGAACTTCCTACTTTAATCAATCTTGATATTCGTAATTGTAGCTCATATAATTTCTCTTATAATTTAGCAAATTATACAATGGATTGTACAATAAAAAACTGCAATACAGTGTTAACAGTTTTATTACTTTTATGATGGAGGCAAATGTCATCCTTTTGAAAATTGTGTTTTACTTGTATTTTTCTAATGTAAACTTTTGCATGAACAGAACAATTTATAGAAGTGTCAAGACAAATATTGGTGGTTGATTATAAAGCAAGATTGATGATATCCCTCTAAAATGTTAATATTTCTGGTAATAAACTCACTTTTTCTATCAAATAAAACTTTTTTCTACATCTAAGAGGTCAAGAAAAGTACTCTTAAAATATGACTGTGCTTTGCCACTTTAGTAATGTCTTTAATCATTCATTCATTCATTAGCTTGTCACAAGCGTCCATTTTTATACAGTAGGAGTAAAAAATGTGACCTCTGACAGAATTCTGCTTCATAAAAATACTGCTGATTTCTATGTAGAAATCCTTTTGTGTATGTTTCCATAAAGTTTGTCCTTGGATCTGGACCAACAAATCATACTATTAGAAGCAGAGGAGACATTCTCATTATCATATTTAATTCAGTTTATTAATACAAGTATTTCCCCGTGTTCTTGTGGAACTTTCACTTCTTAATTGACAGCAGTGGTGTCATACCATATTTAATTGGATTATGTTACATCAGAAAGTGGTCCTGTGATTAAATGAATTGTGACTACCACATTTCAGCTCCTTTCCTACTCCCTAACTCTTGCCAAGAAGGCCCATGCCAACATTCTCAAAACCAATCTCTTCCTTATGACTTGTAAACCTATGTACAATCCTGAAGTGTTAGTAGAGGACTTCTGCCAAAACATTTGCACTTCACACATGCAGGTTAATAGCCTAAACAGTTAGCTGGCCATCCTTCCTGAAGAATTACAGCTACAATAAACTTTTGAGCATTGGTTTATAAGCCAGCAATCACAGTCTGTCATCAAGATCCACTTATACACATGGTTTATTATCTACTTTAATATAATTTTATGTTAACTGAACTAAATTTGGTTTGGCACTCGTGAAAGTCACAACCCTTGAAAACAGGCCTTCTGTAATCATCATCCACAGGATCTCTGCAGAAAAAACTTTGCAGCTTCAGGTTTTTTCTTAAATGTTTTGGAATCAATGATAAGTTATTTTTAAACTTCCAGTTTTTTAACTAATGTAATTCCATGAGATAAACTATTTTAATTAAATTTCATTATTTAGATTTTTTTTTTACTACCAGTAGTTTATTGTAATTCATACATCCACGACTGTAATCTTAGCCTGAGATTTAGTAATAGCCTTATATTTTCAGTATCTCCCACCTTCTGTCTTGTTTTGGTATGAAGTCTTTACTTTCATATCTCTGCTTACACATATATCTCTGAGCTGAAAGCAATTTAACTTTAGAAACCAAAATCTAGTATCTGTTTGGTTACCTATAGCTATATTTCTTGAAATTTTCAAGAAATTGGGTTCAGGGGTATTACAGAGAAGCTTATTGGAACCCTTTCTCCTGAATTTGAATTTGGAGTTTTATTTATAAGTTATGGTTTCCCTTTTAATTTTTTATGAGACAACTTTTTCTTAATTTTTCAAGGCACCAAGTCTGGTCTGAGCAAGGACATCTTGCTGAAGTCCTGAAGTTGCATCTATGACTGGTAGGGCCAACATGTGGCATTTTATGATGCACTTCATTGCTTCTGATGACAGCACATTTCATTCTAATGTGACCTGGAGAGAAATAAACAGTATAGCAAGTACCATTTTTTTGTTCCCCGCAGAGTGGGGAAATAGAAAATACTGAAATGCCTGCATTATTTCAGCAGAAGTCAAAGTCTTACTTATCCTAACTCAGAACTGATACAAATAATCAGCCTTATTTCCAAGAGTAAGTTCAAACACAAGTCAGAGGACGCATTGTGTGGACACCTAGAAGGTCAGTAACACAAAGACACAACAATTCTAATATAATAGTGGGAGAATTTTAAAGTTTGGGTTTTTTTCCCCAGAAAATCTGATATTTGAGTTTCTTCTCAGTTGACTCTGTGTACAAGGCAACTCCTGCTGATTAACTAATTCACCCAGTACAAACAGTACCTGTTGTATGGACACTGCCTCAGCATGTCTGCAATTTTCAGAAGGGGGTACAGCTTCCTGGAGCTTCACAAAAAAACCCACATAGAGCTGATAATGATTGCGTGACAACAAGGACTCCATTTTACTCCATTATTTTTGGTGCTCTGAGCACTGAGATTTGTCAGACTTTTCATTGTTCACTTTTTACAATATTTTACTTTCAGATCCCACAAAATTCCTGTTCTTTCTCATTCTTTTCAATCATGTTGGTTAAACATATGTGAGTAGTAAAATACTTCAGGTTTGCTCATGTTGTATTTTCTCATTAAAAAGACAGCTGGACTAAGTATAAGGATAAACATGCTCCAGCGCAAGTCACCCATAGGCCACAAGGAAAACCTATCCTCCCATGGAGTACTGCCTGCTCCTTTGACTTTTGTGTTCCATTTTTCTCACTGTTTTTTGTTTCCTCTTCCTCTGCCCATGTAGTGTTTTCTGCCTTTGCTTAAACACATTTTCCCAGAGGCACCACTATCATTACTCAGCTGTGCCCTGCATCGGGTTCGTTGAAGCCAGGTGGAATTGGATGTGTCCAAGGGGTCAGCCTCAGCCTATTCTCACAGAAGCCAGCAAAATGGATATATCTGGAAAAAAGCCTCTGGAAAGAGGATATATTATGTGAACAAGCACTTGTTAGAGGCAATTTTATTCTTTTCAACCTTCTTGTAATGGAAATTCTTGGTAGAATTTCTTGATAAGAAGGAACCAGAATTAAAATTTATATTCCGTCTTCTCTCAAAAGCAAAGGAAATGGGTGGCTTCCTTCCCAGCTTGCTGTTCATTCTGGTATAAAACCTTTCTGAAAGACACTGAAGAAACAGAATCTCCATGTTAGTGCTATGCTCAGGAAAGGGAGAAGCAGAATCTGGAACGCCTAACTTTGCTACAAGCTCGGACACCCACAGCCTACCAAACAACCCATAAAGTGTAAGTGGGAGGAGGAAAGGATAGGAGAAGAATAAAGTTATAACTGATGTGATATGTGTTTTCTCACCCTTTCTCTAAAAGGCAAGGAAATACAGCAAAATCTATATCAGGTTATAGCATAGTATAAAAGCCATGCCTCAGCACAAGGAAGCAATTCCACTCATAATTGTAAAAGCCATAGCCAAGCTGATGAGGTTTGGCATTAGGAGCACTATAAATGGCTACTAAAATATGGGTCTCATTCAAATTGCTTTGACTGGGCAGAGAGATAAAACATTACAAGGTCGGGTCATGCCAATTTTCAGGGTAGACTTAAGTCCAGCAAGCCAATCAATCATGCAATACATTTCAGATTTTAAGTAAACTAAGCTTGAAATAGAGGTACACAGTTATATCAGAGAAAAGTACATGAAAAAGTGTGGAAACAGATTTAGAAACAAGCAAAAAAAAAAAGGATTACCCATTTTGGCTCCAAAACATAACCAAGGTACTACAATAATAGTAGCCTTTGGAAATTCATGTCTAAATACATTTTCATTGCATAAATAATAAATAATAAATTCTTGCTAAAGGAATATTAAGTTTATTTTCCATTTCTCATTTGTTCTGTGTTATAAGAGCTATTTTGAATTTCTTAGATACACACTTTCTCAGATTAATTTTTTAAGAACAAAGAATTTTGGAGAGGTGGAATTATCAAAATGGAAGAAAAAAATGAAAAATATTAGATAATCATATAACATCTTGGTTTTCTCATTTGTTTTTAAAATATACCTATTTTTGCACTATAATGTAATTGTTACTAAGATCACATTTGCAGGCTTTACTAATGTCATTTGTACTAATTTTATTGTACAAAAGTATGAAAAAAACTATTTTAATATTTTGTTTTTGCTTAGATTTTATCTTTTTTTTGTTTTGTATTTAATGTTGCCAGAGGCTGTTTTCAAGTACACAAAGAACATCCGAAAAACAACATAAATCCTCCCCAATATTTCTACTCATAACATTTCATTATTTGGGGCTCAAAAATATTAGCAGCAATAAAGACAAAGGAATTTCTCAAATTGCTAAGAATTTTGCACAGCTTCGTAGCTGAATGAAAATACATGGTTGAATGAAAATACAAGGTCTGTATTTGAATTATGGTAGGGGTTGTTTCTCTGACATATTTCCTAAATGAAGAACATCAACAGTTAACAGAAGAACTTAAAAGCCAACATCTCACAAAAGATCTTCAGAGTTCATCTTTTGAGAAACAGCAAATTGAAGCTTGACTATTGTGAGAGAGTATCACAGTTTTTTTCCAGTTCTAAAGAAATCTAGACTAGTAAAAATGGGTCCAGGATATTATGTCCTGAGAAATTCAAAAGGCATAAAACACTTCTGAATATGCTAAAAAGCATGTTTTGAAAACCCTGGATACTTCCACATCACAAAATACATGGCTTCAAATACCTCTCCCAAAGGAAAACCATGATCTTATTTATTTGCAATGCAGTTTATTATCTTCTCTGCTTTTCCATTAAGCATGTATGAATGGAGTTAGTCATGAGGAGCCCAGTACCTGTGTCAGATACATTTTCCTGAATTTTGTTATTAATATTATTATGAATATTATATTTGTATCCACTTCTCTTACCAAAATCCATTATAAACAGATAAATAACCTTTTTATATTGTATTCATTTCTATATATAAGGTATTACATGTCTGTACATGTATTCAGAAGCCTAAGTTGGAAAAGTTAAAATACTCAAGTTATTATTGTAAAAATAATATAAATAGTCTCCTGTTCAATACTTGCATGGGGTATTAATATATTTTTCTATTTGTAATAAAATCTGTTCTTTTTCCACAGAATGAACACAGAATACTCTGGGAGCCCTGGAAAAAAAAATAACTTGAATGTAGTTTGTTATTACAAGCTTTAATATTATGCACAGATTAGCACATAAAATGAAAGGGATATATTTATCATTGACACTTTCAGAGAAGAAAGTTACAGCAAATAGAGGAACACAGTGTACTTTAGAAAGAAAAAAATCTTTTTAAAAATTCTGCATATATTCAAAGAGTAATTACTGTTGAATATTCCAATTTACTGTGTTGTGGCAAAGAGGAAGCTGCCAAAAACTCTAACCAAATTTAAAAAGAAATATGGAAATATTCACAGCATTACAATTAAGAAGGAAACAAACACATAAACATCAATACAATTCAGTACAGAATACTAAGATATCAACACATACTACTCTCCACTACTTGGAGAAAAAAATCTTTGAATTGCATGTTTTTAGCTTCATATCTTGCTGTTCTTTTGTAGCATTGTCAGATTGCAAGAGTGAACAAAGCAAAGTATTTCAAGCAGAATGAAGAAATGCATTATCTGCAAATGATGTTAGAGAACACAAAACATATCTATCCTACAAATCCAGATGTTGAAGAAGTTCAGTTTGTCTTATGCTTAAAGGAGTCTAATGAGAACAAAAACAGAACCAAGGACTTCTCATGAGAAAGACTAACAAAACATTAGTCAGACTCAGATATTAATTTATTGATTACCCATTTGAACTTTTAAAATTGATATACAGAAACAAACAAGAGGACATCTAGCCCTCATTATAGAGTTCTTTAATAAAATCTTTAATTACACACATGGGGAAAGAAATTATTTGAAGTCCAACAAGCAGCTCACAAACAAGCATACTTACAGTGAAAAAGTATGTTATAATATTTTCCTTTTGTTCTAACATACATAATGTAAAAATAACAAGGCAGTTTTTAATCTCAAGTCTTAATTACAGTATTCAGCATGAGTTGCTGATCACAAAGTCCAAGTCAGATTAGAATTTAATAAAATGCAAGTTAGACCACTGCTTTCAGATTTTAGGATTCTACTGCATCATTGTTAAGGTCAATGACTGAAAATATTTTGATATAGGTAGGATTTTCTTCATTGAAACTTAATGATCCTTGCCTAATAATTTGCATCTATGTATTTGCAATATATATACCACCAGCAAACACAGAGGAATAACACATTCTGTAGGTACCACACTTATCATCAGGTGTTTGCAATATTTACTTAGCATAGGCTCCATTTGCTATCAACTGAAACAAACAAACATTTCAAGTCATAGTTTATCAAAGGACCAAAGTTTTGTCCTAACATTTTTGAAAGATTGTCTTCTATTTGTCCTAGCATTTGGCAACTAGGTCATACTAATATCCCAGCCAATGACCTCATGAAAACCATTCCCAATAGACAAAACAAAATACAAGACTGATTCAGGCATCATTAATGTTTTTAATTATTGGAATTGCATTAAAGGCTTTCCACTGGATATCTCTACTGAAATTAGTTAGGTTTCTCCTTCAAAAGACAAAGGAAAGAAGAAGGTCTTGTTGATCCCCTCCCTCCAAATCCTGCTCTCCTGATGAAGACCGCTTTCAGGTTCCAGGATATATTTCTGTGTATGCTGTAACAAATGTGTTCCAGGGTATTTTTGGAAGAGGGATATCCTGTCAAAAACAAGAAATTTTCTTCATCTGTTAGCATTAATAGCTACATGCCAGAATATTGCCATTGACTATGAATGATTATTCTTTCCTTGATTGTAGCTAGATCATCATAAATGAGGCAGATTCTCAAAGAGCTTTCCTTTTCCAAGACAAATGTTATTGTTTTTGTCTTCTACCTGATTACTGGTTGTTATAATAGCAGAGCTCCTGCTGCTGAATGCCTAATTAGGTAATTTGCAGGAT
Source organism: Hylia prasina (assembly GCA_013397195.1). Classification (NCBI taxonomy): domain Eukaryota; kingdom Metazoa; phylum Chordata; class Aves; order Passeriformes; family Sylviidae; genus Hylia; species Hylia prasina. The sequence goes on from VYXD01002850.1 coordinate 617,313, forward strand.
TTTTATCATATGTTGTTCTTTATCAAATGACAACAGCTACAGAGATTAATAAAGCTATCAGCTGTGAATAAATTCATAAGTGATTATTTCAATTTCTATTCTCAAGTGTTATATATTAGGATATTGTCATTTTTATTGAGGGAGGGAATTGAAGTGGATAGATTGGGTAGTTATCTCCTTAACAGGAAGTAGCTTCAGATTTTGTTGAATAGTGTCCTCCCTAGAGGAAGGTCCAGTAGCAGTAGGATTTTAACTAACAGGTTGACAAATTTCCATTATTAGTATGGACTACATGTTTAGCTGGCAAGAAGAAGCACCATGAAGTGCTAAGAAAAGGAAGGAGACCACTGTCAATTTTAAGCCCATTTAAGCTAAATATCTGACAAATTTGCATCTTTATATTCTTGAATGATATAATTTAAAAAGCAGCAGAATTCATTTAGTTATTAATAGCATTTTAATGACAATAGACCTTTGATCAATGTAGTAAGTATTACATTGTTTTGTCTTAACAGAAGCTGGAAAAGTACAAATGTCTCATAAGAAATAGTCAAGATCAAAAGTGTCTTGACCATAAACTCACTCTGCAGTGTATCTTTGTCCCTCTTTTTATAAATATCTGTATTCAGGCATGCATGTTTGTAGCTCAATAGAGACAGGAGCTGATTAGCAAATGAACAAACAGATAAGGGATTTTGACTTTCTTGGCTTGCAATGCACATAAAGCCTCTTTCTTTGCACAAACAGAGCTTCTTTGCCACAGAAAAAATTTGCCTGGTATTAAAAATGAAAATTGTAATTTACCATTTACATCCAGAATCTTTCCTTCAGCTCACTGGTCAGATTATTAAGTGATTCAAACCACCCATATTAACTTTCTAATGAATGAACTGATCAAGTCTAATTGATGAAAATAGAAAACTCACTCTAATTTCATTCACTTTTCTTGGGACTAAATAAGTTTGTACACATATTTTAAACCAGAACAAAAAATGTTACATAGCCACAGATATTTTTCAAGTAAAAAGGAGAATTTATATTCAGTAAAGGAACTGTTCTTTGTCCACAGTGAAGCAGGATGGAATTACATCCTGTGCAAAGTCATGAAAATGGTATGCAGAACATCATCATGTCATGACTTACTCAAGGAAGTAAGGAATTTCTCCAATTCACTCTGGAACTTTTCAATGATCCTACTATTTTTTGCTTTACTTTTCAACAGTCCAGCTTTCTATTAGATTGTGGTCATCTCTCTATTGCACCCATTCCTTTCAAACACACTAGCTGCATCCACATTGCCATAAAGAGGAGCCTGAAAGTCGGTCTAACCAGAAATGGACATTGGGCAAACTGCATAATACACCTAAAAGGGAGCAAAAGGTGAACACCTCAAGGATTTATTCACTTTAAAGAGGTTTCACACACATGCAGTCTTCAGCACAATCAAACCAGGCCTATTGTGTTCATGTATCACCTCTGCTCTTATGACTTGATAACAGATAAGTGCAATGATTTGGAAATGCTTCTTAAAAGGTTCCCAGTGCTGCCTGATATACAGTCACCAAATATGTCCAGAGTCAAGTGTAGAAAAAATAAATAATTCTCTGCTTCTCTCTGAAAGTAGAAGATATTCTTTGTAAAGAGTTATTCAGCATCTGTGTGTTATGTATTTGAAGTCATATGTTGTGGATTTAAAATTCCAGTGCCATTGGTTCCTATTTTCCTTCAGCTGATAGATCACAAAAAGGGATCCTAGGTCTGGGCCATCTGTTAAATTGATTTCATTAAGTCCTTAAAACAGTCATACTCACTAGAAACAACAATTACAGTCTTCCCTATATATAATGTTGTGGGCAAGGAAACATGGAAAATCTAAAAATAAATTTAAATACATAGCTACAAATTATTAGGCAAGGATGTTAATCATTAAGTTTCAATGAAGAAAATCCTACATATATCAAAATATTTTCAGTCATTGACCTTAACAATGATGCAGTAGAATCCTAAAATCTGAAAGCAGTGGTCTAACTTGCATTTTATTAAATTCTAATCTGACTTGGACTTTGTGATCAGCAACTCATGCTGAATACTGTAATTAAGACTTGAGATTAAAAACCACCTTGTTATTTTTACATTATGTATGTTAAAAACAAAAGGAAAATATTGTAATCTATTCCAACTTTTTTCAGCAAATTATGCACTAATTTCTATACCAATCTCATACTTTCTGTGTAAGACATAATGTACCTCTTTAAATGCCATCCAGTGTTGATTTAAAGGCTGAGAATATACCACATTCCTAATTTCTACCGCCAGTTAGTTATCCTCATTATTAAAAGGTGTGTTATTAAGAATCTGAATTTAACCAGTACAAGCCTCCAAACACCTGCTCTCATAATACAGCATGCTTTGCAAATAAAATATATTTTACAATTGATAATTAATAGTATCTGTGGATAATTAAAATAGACCTTCTTATTACCCTATTCAAACAAGGGGTTTAGACTTTCAGCAGTCATATTCTTTTCTTCTTTTTTAGTTAACATCGGCATCAATGTTTTCTGACCGAATTTTATTTAAAAGCAAATAGAAAACATTTAATTTGAAGTTGTTGTGGTTTAAAACCAGCTGGAAATTATGCTCCAAGTAGGTGCTTCCCTTCCCCCCCATCCCCTCTGGTTAGGAAGGGGCAAAAAGGCAGAGGTTATGGGTTGAGATAACAATTTACTAGAAACACTGAAATGAGATAAGGAAAACCAAACAGTAATAGCAATGATACTAATAAAATCAGTGAAAAAAAAAAGAAAACCAAACCAAAAACAAACGAAAAACCCCACTAAGATTTCAGATTCTTTTGATAATTGTAAGGAAACCTTTCTTCTAATCCCTTTCTATATTCAGGTATCACAGACAGTATGTTAGATGTACTTAGCATGTGACAGGAAAATCACACTATCTTTAAACAGGAGAACCCCTTAGTGTTAAGTTTATAAATGTCATTTACACTTAAAGTAGCATATGTCTGTAGAATAACCATTACAGTACATGGTAGGTGTTTAGGGATTAAACAAAGATACAACATGGAAGAGAAAAAAGAATTGTTTTTGTTTGCAAACTCCCTTAAAGATTTTCTCCCTCCTGCTCCTCTCCTTTTATAGAGGCAACCATAACTTGCCTTTACATGAACCTCATTAAAATTCAAAAACTTTCACTTTAAAAGTTTTTCCTGAAGTGTCTGGGGTAATTAGTGAAATGAAAGAAAAAAGTTGGTTAAGTAAACATGTATTTTAATAAATAATGCTACACTTTGAAAATTATTACAATTGTGATAAATATGCAAACATAACTATCTATTCTTCTATTCTTTACTAACGCTGACAGCAAAGATCTCCATTGTGCTGACCCAGCTACTGGAAAATACAAAGCCAAAGATCAGTGGGTCGATGTACTTGAAGATCCTGAGGGAGCAGACACCAAGGAATGCTTGGTGTAACTTAGTTCTTCTCTTGCAAGATTTGCTCTGTTACTTGTCACAAAGCTTGTTGCTTTTGTCACTATCAGGAAGCTAGAACATTCAAGTTTAAAAGCTTAGGTCTAAGGTATGAGAAATGTCATTCTGTCAAGCTCTGGAAAAGGCAGCAGTTTGCAATGCAGTTCCATTTATAGCTTTGAAAACCAGGTGCTCAAAATATCAATACACACAAAAAATTAACTCAGGCTGACAGCTCAAGCAAACAATTTTTGTGAAAGAGATCTCTAACAGAAACAAGATCTAAGCAGCAGAGTGGAGCTGGAGCTCACTTATTTCTTCAGTACAAGAAAGGAGATGTCTTTTCTATCCATACACAAAGACACTTTCACCATGTTCTAACAACTTCACATAGGCTTTTGAAAATACATTTTTTTTAAGCAAGTTAAAAAACAAAAAAAAGAAACCAAACCTACTTGAATCAGTAAACCTCCAGTTTTCAGAAGAATGTCCAAGGATGCATTGCTGCATCCTCCTTATTCTTACAAGAAAAAAGTCTTGAGGTTTAACAGCCCGGAGTCCTAGTGCACATGTTCAGAGAGTCTTAGAGTTCACACTCAAGTACATGAGAGGTGTACACTTATGTACTTATGTACTCTACCACAAACCTTGCCTTGGCAGACTTTTGGTGAGAAATGTGGTTTGTAGGCTTGATTTATTAGCATTTGGCTCCAATAATAAGCTAGTGAAAAGAGCTGTTACCCCTAGAGCTGCAGAGGACTCACTTCAATTTTTCTACTGCTACAACCATAAATAAGGCTGGACAGTGTCGGTAATGGCAAGAATTTTAGACTTCTAGGCTGCCTGTTAAGAGATCTTTCTGTTAGCTTAGGTGGGAAGTCAATAGGGCCACTCAAGAAAGATATTTGACCTGTTGTATATTTGTGTTTAACATGCTTCAATTTATTTTTGGATCCTGTTTTCCTTAGGGATATTAATTTAGGAGAGAATAGATGATTTCTAACGACAAGAATCATTTAATCATATTCTAAGTTTCTACCTTATTTTTACTCAGTTATATTCAGGGGGTTCCATTATGGCCCTGTGTCTCTGCAATATTGATCTGTGGTTATGCTTTATACCCTCCTGTTAAATAAGCTGAAGGTTTGAAATGAACAAAGGAAGCAAACTTCTCCACACAGGTCATAAACCTGTGGAACACCTTGTCATGAAGTGCTGTGCATGTCAAAAGTATAAATGCTTGCAAAGACAGTAACACAAATCATGGATGAAAAGTGTGCTGAAGACTGTTATTCAAAAGATGCTGCAATAGCTTTCACTTCAGGAAATACTTGCACTACAGTTTCTCCAAAGCAAGGGCATTTATCAAGGGAAGCACCACTCTATATGAAGCCTTTTCTTATCATCTTTTTCTAGAGATGGCTCCTATCAAAGACATGATTCTGGGCTGAAAGGTCATTTAGTCTGTTCCAGACACAGCAATTTTTCTTCTTGTTCCTAAACAGCCTATGTGATCTAGCACTGCAGCCCCAATTGAATGACTGCAGTTCAAGGTAATTGCTCTTCCAGAGTGACCAAACCCAAGAATCCTCCTCAGCAATCAACAAAATGAGACATCTGCCCAAGACATCCTATGCTTATCTTTGATTATGCCTTATATCTCCTATTAAATATGCATCACATATGGGAGCAATGTAAAGAACAATATCAAGATATTTTCTAACACAGACACTAAAACTGTGATTGTGCTCTTTCCTAGTTCATTGCAAAGGTCATAGCCTAAGATGCACTTACAGAGATGTGTAAGTTGTGCTTCTCACACAGTCTTGGAAACTGTTTTATGTAGAAACAAATTTGGACATGTAGAAAACACCTGTGATTTCAGTGAGTGTCTGTGTGACTGCAATCACCATGGCAGAGGATCCCTGGAAGAGGCACTGAAAAAGCTCTTTTCCTGCAGTCATCTGAGACTCAGCAACCATGCCTGTCCCTGCATTTCACCACGGAAAGGCCCTTTCCTTTGAGGCAGTGAAGAGGAAGAAGTTGCAGCTGCTGAGTGGTTGGCCTTTCCCAGAAAAATCAGCTATTAAATTAAAACATCACCCTTCTCAGTGGCAAACCAGTCTTCAAAACCAGAATTACCACAGTCTTCAACATGTAATAGCATAACAGATAAAATAAATTACTATGGCTCCTGTTACATACAGGTAGAGATATTATAAAAGAACGGCCTTATAAAAGCAAGCCTTTCTCTGCTGAGTTACCAGCTAGCCTGTAAGTTGCCAGAAGAAAGAATCAAAGGAGTGAAAAGTCAGTTAACGCAACAAACTATTCTCGTAACAGAACCATTTGCACCTGTAATAACAAAAGATCTGTCCCATTAGAATCCACAAGGGAAAAATGTAAACACCCGAATAAAAGAGTCTTAGCATGTACACACAAAACACATTTTAACCAATTAATTAAGTGGCAAGAAAACTACTAGCCAATTAGAGATGAACACGAGGTCTGTGAAAACTGTATAAATTGTAGTTATGTGAATAATGGTTTGGATTTTCCTGCATGAAAAAACTTAGTCTTGGCTGCTTTATTGCAACAGGTTCCCAGTTTCAGAGCCTATCTTTTTCTAAATCTTCCTTACATTATTATTAGGAGTTAGAATTTTCTGGCACTGATTCCTGTTCAAAACACTCAATTTACTTCATGCTGCACAGTGCTTCTTTTTGTATTACTCATTTTTCATATTAATTTTTATGACATGTCTATTCTCTAACAATTAATACTTTCCACCTTCATGCTTTATTTAGTAATTTTAACATATTCCTCTCACCTTCTATCTTCTCTGAGGGAAATTTAGATTATAAGAACTTGACAGAAAAGAAAAAAATCTATTAATAAATTCAGCAAGACTTGTAAGAAACAAAATATATTTTATTTCAGGATAAAATAAGCAGTCTGTTTTGGATCGATCACTGTCAGTGAAACAGCTATGAAAACTGTTATTTCTTACAAGCCTGAAACTTGGGTATAAATGTTTTATTGCCTAAATGCTTAGTATAAATTCAAAGCTATGCAGGAATCCTCCTTTTAAAAACCTTATGTATTTTATTACCATCTCATCCCCCTTATCTTTGCTCAGATATTTACTTGCCTAAATATTATACAGAAATTCTACCTAAGGTAGTATTAATAAAAGACATTTAAGGCTTTTAACATTGAAAACAGTTACAATGAATCTTTGTAGACAGGAAACTCAGTCTAGCCAGAACATAGTAAATTATTTTTGTTTCACTGTGGTGCTATTTGTGGAAAATATCACCTAATTTAAAACAGCACTGCTTCAGATATGGAACTGCTGCATGTTTTAACTGCATCCTCAGCTGGACTTTGGAATTTAATATGAAGTTCTTATCAGCCCCCAAAGTGACAACATCATCTACATACTATTAATATTTCTAAATGTTCCTCAGGAATAAGTAAATATTTAGTAGGCAACAAAATTGATCAATTTCTTTAGTTCTGGCTGAGTGATTCCATGAAAGTTAATTTATGAATAAACTACATTAAGTGAGGTACTGGCCTTTAAGAGTGACCATGTACCTTTAAAGCTATCTCTAAAACACAATCCTCCCAGTAGCCAAAGGAACAGGAACATAATTTAATTTTCTCTGTTCTAATCTTGAGGCTCTTTCTCATACTGCAAAATGGTAAATAAATGTCAGCTCAAGAAGCTGCAGCAATTTATATCCTTGAAGACTAGAAAGTCAGTTCCAAGCTCTTAGATTTATTTTGCTTTTACAACTCCTAGATCACATCGCCTTGTTGGTATTTTTAGGGTTGAAAAATAGTTCCCCAGGGTCTAAGTTCTTTCTATCATATTAACAGTGTGTAGCATTCACTCCTAAAATTTGTTCTTTTTTCTTGTTAAAGATCCCATATTTATTCTGAGCTTTAAATATAGAAGTATATTTCAGTTATGAACCATAAATTATTGACAAGAAAGAGGTATTCAAACCTTGTTCAAAGTAATTTTTTTCCATGTGACGCTGAAATCACTGCCATTAAAGTCAACTTAATTTTGAAAGTTTAAAATAGATCAATATTTCCCTTTTACAGCACAGGGACAACTTTAAATGAGTTTCCAGAACTCCTACTTGTACAAGAATATAACATGTATTTGTTTCCACAGAGATAACAGCTATTCTGCATCAAACAGGTAAAAGCATATCTCTTGGGTAGTAGCACTGTGAAGGGAATCTTGCCAGCTTGCCTCGTCTTACTCTGCATGAAGCCCAATTACCCTTGCTTGAAATAAGTACAGAAAGGCTAACTTTCACTGAACATGAGTTTGTCTATAGTTACTATTGACTAAAGTTAGAAACCAGTTTAGTCTGGTTTCTTGGAAATCTTTTTTTTATTTCGTATCGTTAAGAGAGTGTATGAAATGCTCTTGGATACAGTCTCTCCTATTTTAACAAAGCTATTAATAAGAAAAGGAAAGAAAATTCCAGTTCTGTATGTCTTTGTTGACATCTGCTGTACATTCTAGGAATCCATATTTAGTTAAATTACCACCTACTCTTTGGAGCAGTGAGCTCCAGAGGGTGATCTTTGAACCTCAGCTGATTCTCAGGGACTGATGGGCAGTTTGTAGCTGTCTCATGAGTTGTCTTAATTTGTGTTTCAATTAAAATTTTGAGGAGAATGCATGGAGGTTTTTGGTCCAAGACCAAACTTGGACTTTGTTTAGAATATTTGGGTATCTCTCTTAAGGACATCTGGATGGTACTAATGAAAGCCTTCTTTTCATTGTCATCCCTATTTCTCAAATTCTCTCAGTTCAGTTTGCAGGAAAAAGAAAGTTTTATCATGGATTTTAAGCTTAATTTTCTCCTCCAATAGTCAGCTGATAAAGACTTACAATTAATAAGTTACCTGCAGTAACAGATCACAGTACTGTACTCTTAGCATCTGAAGGCCACCAAGAGTCCTGACTGTCCTTGCCCAGCTCTGCTCATGGCTCACCTACATGGGTAGGGAAGGGAGACCAATCCCTACCCATGAGGGCTCCAGGACCACATTCCAGCCCCCTGGAAACTCTCCCTGCCCAGAAATGCTGCACCAGGGCCAGTCTCCACAGCCCTGTCCAGCCCATGGGCCCATGTCCCACTTCTACCTCAGCCCTGATTGCTGAGGCTGGTATTGCCCTGGTGTCCCACATGTTTCCTGCTCCTGACTGGGTGGGACAGGCCCTGCATGGTGAAGACCCTGACTAAATAGCCTGTATGAGCCACCCCTGTGGTCCCTGCTCCTCTCCCCAGGGCTTTATCTCTCAAGAGTACCCTGGCAGCACAACTAGATCACTAGAATACAATCAGATGTTTCAGTTCTTTTTTTTTTCTTCACCTTCTCTTTCAAGATATTCATGTTTTGCAGAATGCAACAGCCTGTAAGTGCTTGGCAGACCTGACCATCAAAAATGCATCACTTGCATCCCTGCTCTCAGTGCTCGCTCCCAGCTGAATAAAATTGAGGCTCAGTGTTTCAGTCCTGCTCTTTAAAGGCCAGCATGTGACTGGCCTTGGCAACCTAATGGATACTCCCAGTCTCCCTGATCATGACCTCTCATGACAACTGCATTCCTCTGGGGAACTGGAAATGTCAGACAGCAAAGAAGGACCCATGAGACTGTCAGACAGTTTTCTCAGCAGCTGGCTTGTGACTAAGAGATTCATTGTGACAGAGATCAGAGTGACCAAAACCAAAATGCAAAGCTCAGATGTTTGACCTAGCTTTCCCAACATCAGGATAAAAGGAAAAGTACTGACTGACAAGAGGATGAAGAGGAACGTTAAGACAGATCCTCAAGCGAAAAGGTGTATTGCTTGGATACATACAAAGGAGATGAGGTTCATTAACCTAACAGTCCTCACATGTACTTCACTGTTGCTAGAGAAGATTTGGCTGCATCATGTTAGAAGATGATGATTTGATGGAATTGAAGGTTTTTACCTGAGTAATTTTTAAAGGTACAAGAAATGCCAGAAGTAGCATATTCTGCTAATGTTAATATACTTTGACCTTATGAAACACTCTTAGTTCACTGAAGTCAAATGTGCAAGTTTTTCTGCTAATTTAATGTACTGTAATTGTTAAACCACATCAACTATGCATTATGTCAAGTCAAAGTAATATAATGAAATAAAATATGATACTTTGTGTCACAACATAATATTATCTGGCATTTTTTACATAGTCTATTATTTACATCACATTCCTCAAATTAAATAAGTTGAAGTAATATTGTTCTTTTGCAATATAAATATCTCCATTTCTAATCCAATTACTAATATAACCATTTCATCAATTACTTACTATCACAATAAAAATGTCAGTATTTGCAACAGAATAGAATTTTCAAATTTTCCAGCTTTTCTCACTTTATAATGTTTAGATGACCAAATTATTCCAAGGTAACTGTAACACAATTTGATAGAAAAATTGAACAACATTCACCATCTTCTTGCTTGTATCATAAATAGGCTTACTTATTTAGAATGACTGTCACTGTTCAACCCTTCAAAGGTGTTCAGGTGTTAAAAAATATTTACAAAAGCAAACAAACCATGAAAATATTCTGCACACACAGGAAATTAGCAGTTTTCCCTCTGTAGTTTAAAGGCATATGTCTCTCAATTTTCTCCCTTTACAACATGCAGAGGATGAAAAATAGCCTTATCATGCTAAGTGATTTTAGATATTCATCATTAAGTCTGTATTTATTATGCATAGAACCCATTAAGGAAAATGGTGGTCTCTGTGGTAAAGGCCTGGGTTTTGTAGGGGTTGCAGGAACATCTGTGCAGTCATCCTGATACTCCCTTTACAGTGTGACACAAGGCTGCATGGCAGAATGTTGTTGAGCACTAGGCATTTCAAACAAGGCCTGCAGTAATAGGTAACTGATGTATATAAAAGCTTTGTCTGATCCACTGTTGTTTACAGCAACAATGTTGTTCTTAATGCTTACTATGAATTAGGGAGCACCGGGGAGAGTCATACTCTTAGATTCTGGTTAATCAAAAGGCTCTGTTGAAGTGAATGCTCAAAGCCCATAATGAGCTGGATTTGTAATTTAAGTCAATGTAAAGTCAATTTGTAATTTAAGCAGTTATAGCAAAGATAGAAAGTCAGGAGCTTATGGAAGCTGGAGGAAGAAATTTACCTCTTCTCTGAAACTTTATCACCAGTTTCACTCACAGGAAAAACTGATGCTGTTATGTTCTGCATAGTGTAATATTCCATATAAATCCTTGTTTTACAAGCCCTAGTATCCTTTGAGGGAGCAGAGGACATTCACAGCTTTAGTGCTATGTGACTTTATACAGACTTTAGCAATATCTCAGGGAAAACTTGTTTAAGATACAGAGTTTCTTGCAGACCCAGATTGAGGAACATACTCTAAACCTCTATTCAGATAGAGAAATGTCTTTTTGGACCAGAGTATAGGAATCAGTGAAACACAGGAAGAAACAGCAAGAAACCTCCTGGCTCAGGAAACAGTAAATTGTTATCAGGCAATTCTTTTCTTAAATATATTTCCCTAAATAGCAAAGATAGAATAACTATCTGACACAGCTGCAGAGAAGAAGAAGAAAAAAAAAAAAATAGGAATATTGAGCATAATTTGAAAATTTAATAATTACCTATAATTTGTTATACTTTGAAAATCTTTATATTGGTCATAAAATTAAGGTCTTATAGCATCTTGTCTTGGTTTAGAAGACAGATATCTGCTAGGGAAAGCTGGAGTTTCCTTAGAAGGAGAATGCAAACCTCCTCCCTCTGAATTATTATAATTTTACAATTAAGGGCTTTCAGGCAAAGATATAGGAATAAGAGTTCTTTTACTAGGAATGTTCAAAATGCAAATGTAATAGTACAAAAAAAGACAGGTAAACAACAAACAAACAAATGCAGAAAACCCTGACAGAGTCAGAGACACAACCTGACACCCTGTTGGTCAGGGTGTTTGGAAGCAGTCCTCCTGGAGAAACAGATGTGGCTCTGTTGGAGTAGATGATCCCATTGAAGAAGGGTCCAGTGATGCTGAGATGAGTCTGATCTTCCTCTGGAGTCCAGTGGAAAACAGGATTGCCTGGTTCTCTGAATCTCAGTTTTTATCTAGGCAGGGATCCTGGAGCCCCCACCCAGTGGGTGGAGCATCTCACAATGGGATGATGTAAATGTGTCATGTCATTGGTGAGCCTTAATGGCCCATTAGCAGAAAATATCCTCCTGGAGGGAGGATGGGTGGTGAAAGAGATAAGAAACAGTACCCCACCCGGTTTTAAAGCTGAGCCATTATCAGAAAGGCATCCGCCCCCCTTCCCCCAGAGTAGCAGAAAATAAAGACAAAACATTTCCCCAGCTGCTTTCAGCAGATGAAAATAGAATACAATTTTTTACTTCTATAACCCAAGACACATCTTTTCAGGAAAGAATGAAAAGACTCAAAGACTGCACCTTGGATTGCTCCCAGGATCAGCCATTATCCAGTAATTTGAAGAAAACTTTCTATTTGGTATTACCTGAAGCTGCTAAAATGGCAAACAAGTATTTTCATGTTTTGCTGATAAGAAAGAGGTGAAAGTTTTGTAACACATGAAGATATTCTTTATTGTACAAAAAAATTCCATGGGAAGAACAGAAAGGATATAATCATGCAAAACACCTTGTTCACCTACCTGTTCACATCTTGAAAACCTGTGAGAATATTCAAAGTAGATAGATCTTCTTCCTGTAGATAGAGGAAAAATTTCTCATTGACTTTACCAGAAGCATGTCAAAAACGTAAGTGGTATCTCCAAGTTCTCTTTAGTGATAAAGTCTGTTCCTTTCCTATGGCTGCAGCACACATGATAAGAATAATCTCTATCTTCAGCTATACACTTGAGGGTTTGGGATGCTTTTGGGTGAGGATTGAGAGGGTATGAAAGAGACCAGAAGCAGGTGCTCTGTAACTTGAAATTTTCCCAGAGCCTTGAAGATCAGAGAGCAAATCAGTGCTTTGGGCTACATGGGACTTGTTCAGGCTCTATACCTTCTTCTCTTCTAAGAGTTTCTTTTTGAAATACATGAATAAGATTAATTTTAACTTCTTTTTCACTTGTTATAATGATATATGAGATCAGTATTTATGAAAACTGAAAATAAAGGTAAGAAAAAAGTGTTAAGTTTTTATGTGGATGAAAGACTGTCTACAATAACCAGAATTTTACTGGAGGGCAAAAGGACTAGTATTAAATGTATTATATGTATTACTAGTATTATATGTATTTCTATTTATACTAGTATTTTATTATTATTATTATTTATTATTATTATTATTTTAGTATTATCTTTTCTATTTATACTAGTATTATATGTACCCTCACTAAGAGATTTGGGGATGAGTTTGGATTTTTTGGGTGGGGATTTTTTGTGTGGAGTAGACTTGTGTGTTTTTGTGGGATTTTTCTTGTTTTGTTTTGTTCAGCTAACAAAGATGGTGAAAGTGGGAAGACAATGTCAATTTTAGTACAAGGACCATACACTTCATAGCTTCACTAATTGCTTATTGTCTAACTTCACTGAACATCTTTAACTACTTAACAGATAAAACAAATTAGAAGATTTTCGTAGCCATGAGGCAGTCTTTCCATCTGTCAGTTTCATTCACAATTAGTTTATTCAATTGGTTTCCTAACAAAATGAAGTTCTTTTATAGCAACAATCAATATCTATGAATACACTTATCCAGAGACATTATTACTAGGATCACTCAGAATGCTTTTATCTGTACAATGTATTTTCTAGTTATCAAAACTAAACTAAAAATTTTGCCCTACCACTCTATTCACTGTTTTCTTACGGAAAAATGTCTGGTTTACAAAGTGCTTCAGTAATCTAAAATCTAAATTATTTCTATCTAAAAGTAATCTAAAAGATCACAAATGCCCTGTCATGAAATCTGTAATCAGTAATCTTCCTCACGAAGAACAGAAGAAAAAAACGAAAGTCCATTTTTGCAGAGGACAATTCTATCAGGGTCCCTCTGGTGGAGCTAAGAGCAGGCTCAAAAGCTATTAATAACATCAAAATTCTCTGACACAAGTATCAAGTGAATTTCTGTGATTTTACTTCTTTTATAAAAAATCCACTTAATCTTGCATCCATAAAAAATTCTCTGTGAACATATAAACTGAAAGAAATACCAAGATACTGTCCCATAGTCATAATTCTTTATGGAGAAATAAAGAGGAAAGACTAAATGATGGGAACCAATAATGTTATTTAATTTGCTATTTTAAGGTAGTCACGGGCACCACCAAGAAATCAACAGCATAAGAACTGACACAGACCAGGAAAGTCCTTCCCACTTGATCAGCTTTCGCCTCCCTTGACCATGCAAGTCCTTCTGACAGACTTCTGTGCTTGCTATTACTATCTCAGGCAGGCTCAAGAATCTTGTCCTGAAAAGTTCATAGTATCATTAGAAATAAGAAAGAAAAAATACATATGTATGCATATACATATGTGTATATACATATGATTACAGAATTATTTTTTATGCATTATATTAGAGTACGAGGAAGAGATCCAAATGGGGACACAAGTTTTAAAGTGAAATTTAAAAATTTAAGTCTGAAAAGTAAAGAACACTTAAAAATCCATAGAATACAGATTTTAGAGATTTTATTTAAGAGATTAATTAAGCACTCTAAATATACAGAAGCATCTTGGTAGCTTTGCAACAACTTAACCCATCCATGCTAGCGTTTGTAAGGTTTATTTTCTCACTGCGTATCCTGAAAGGACTGATCCAACAGATGTGCTTTAATGATTTCTGTTTCTTGCCCATAAAAGCAAATCCTTAAATATAAAAACCACAATGGTGATTTTCTTCAAAAATCTGTGTTGGTGTCATCACCGCATGGAGACGAAACAGTTAAGATTAAAAGGTTAAGATAGGGGTCAAAATGATACCTCTGGGGAAGTAGAGTCTTGGCTTCCAGGCAAGCAAAATGTTCTGGACCATGAGGTATAGCAGGCAGGCAGGAGGTCACAGCAAGTAGATGTCTGAAATGTAAGAACTTCTGAAGAGACAGCAGTGAGGAGGGTACACTTCTTACAATGAGATCCTCAGATTTGATTCAGTTAGAAGTCTAAACTTCATATTCAGCACCTAGACTTATGCTGGGGCTATGAGGTGTTTACTTGCAGGTGTGAACCGCATTGCAAGGGCAGCCAAAGAGAGTTTGTGGCACCTGCACCTGTGGAGGTATTAAAACCCTCAAGCCCCAGAGGTACAGAGCCCTGGGCAGCCTGTTCCAGGATGTCCTGCCAGAACAAGAGGGTTGGATGTGATGCCTTCCTTGTCCCCCCATCACCAGCCGTTCTGTGAGCCTCAGGCAATGCCTGCTGTTGGGGATGGCCAGGGCCAGGCCGGGGACCTGGGAGCCGCCGCTCCAGGGGCCTCAGGACAGGGCCAAGCGCCAGGGCTCATTGCACCCGGCACGGTCACCACAGCAGAAGGAGAAAGCTGGGGTGTAACAGGGACAGGCAGAGACCAGGCCAGGTCCATGGCTATGGGGCAGCAGGCAAAAGTCTCAGCTGGAAGTGTCCCCGCTGGGCTCAGGGACAGCCCTGGCCGTGGCCACCTCATGGTGTGCAGGAGCATGTCCCAGGTGCCACCTTCAGCAGCACCAGACCCCTGCAGCCAAAACTCCTTCTACCCGTGAGGTAAGGGAGGTCTTCAGATGTGCCCTGGGCTGGCAGTAGAAGGAATAATAAAGCAATACTTTAATTTTCCAAGTAGTTAAGTGACACTTAATCTGGTATTACACTCTTCAATGCCTCTCCCTGCAGTGTCTGAGAAACTGCAGATCTCAGCCAAGAACAGTAATGGGAATTCACAGGCAATACAACTGTGCTGTGGAAATGAAAAAAAGAGATGGGATGAATAGAGTGAGAGACAGTTCAAGGATATTATTGTACTCAATAGACAGGTCAGGCTGAGACAGACGAGTCCCTTAAGTAAAAAAAACCAAAATATAAAGTGCTTCCTTTTAGTGATAAGGGACATTTGAATGAGTTGTTTGGGAACACTGAGCTTGCCTAAATACACTCTGGGAAAGGGTAACTATGGTGAAATTAATTCAAATTCACTGTGCTTTTTACTCAAAGGTCATAGAAGTCAATGCCATGGTGTGGCTGCAGTGTCTGACCAGAGAAACCATTTCAACATGGAGCTTGCTAAGCTTCAAAGAACACCTACATAATATCAAATGTCAAACTGATATGTAGAATGTCAAATGACAGAAGTGAGCTAAACTTATCAATTCCAGGCCCAGATTTTTGACTTTTTCCTTTGTGAATACTGGCTGCAAAAATAAATAAACAACAGCAACTAACATTTATATACATTTGAAAGCAGTTGCATAGCAACATCTTCAGAGCTATCTTCTCCTTCTTGGAAATTTATTACTGTCAGAGGGACTGGTAGAATTAATTACCTGTTTTGCTACCTTTTCTCTTTCATGTACTTCAGAATTGATATCTGGAAAAAATGGGGTTTTTTAAAAAAATATTTTCAATTTCTCTTGTCACACTAAATACAAAGTAAAACACATAAAAAATGGAGAGGCTACAGCCATCACACTCTGTTGGTGATTATAAGGGTAAAGTGGAAACATACAAGGCTGGTCTCCAGTCCCTGCCATAGTCCTGAGCAGGAATTTTCCAAATCACAGGTAATCAATTCAATGGACTATTGAATAAGGAAAATTAGTCATATAATTTCCCACAAATTATGTGTATGCTACTCATTATTGATTACAATATTATGCTATTGTATTTCTGAGTAATATGGAACAGATGTCTCTAACATTTTCATCTGAGAAAGCAGCCTATCAAAACTGGGAAACAGATTCTATGAATAATTTCAGTTTTAACAACCTTATATTTTTTGTAGAAAAATAGCATAATATTTCATTGAAAATTCTTGTCTATTTATTACAGAAGATTTATTCCCAGCCTATGACTGATATTAAACTTCAGTAAACAGAGTTTACACATACCTAGCATGGAAAATGAAGAGCTTGTCTCTTAATTATTCCAGATCAGAACACCAAACAAGTAAAGGATGTGGACCTGTTAGAGCGAGTCCAGAGAAGAGCCACTAAGATCAGAAGGCTGGAGCACCTCTCCTGTGAAGACAGGCTGAGAAAGTTGTGGTTGTTCAGCCCTGAGAAGAGAAGGCTCTGGGGAGAGCTTGGAACAGCCTTCCACCACCTAAAGAGCCTGCAAGTGAGACAGAGAGGGACATTTTACAGTGACATGTGATAGGACAAGGAAAAATGGCTTCAAACTGAAAGACGGTAAGTTTAGATTTTATATTAAGAAGAAATACTTTACAATGAGGATGATGAGACCCCAGCAGAACACCCAGAGAAGCTGCAGATGTCCCTTCCATGGGAGTGTTCAGTGTCAGACTGAACCAGGCTATGAGCAACTTGTTCTAACGAAAAACATTCCTGCCTATGGCAGGGGTTTAGAACTAGATGGTCTTTAAGGCCCCTTCCAACCAAACCTATGATTCCATGATTCCATGGTTGTGTTCCACGGATTCCGTTGCAAACACCTTCAGCAGATGATCAGTGTTGGAGTTTGGGGACTTTGGATCTCTGTTCCCATACTGTTCAAATGCAGACATTGTTGCTACAGGACACAAAATGAACGACATGCACACAGTTAAGTCGTCACAGAAAAAGAGAGAGCAATTTATTTTTTTACTTTGGTTTATATAGATTTTTGACAATGACCGTGGATTGGAGGATGAGGTTGCCACCTCTCCAACCACATTGGTCAAACTAGAAGTCTATTAATTGTCCCTCCCCAAGAGCAGAATGATAAACAAGAAGGACAGTTTACAATAACATTACTTTGTTTACAGGAAAATCTGTGAGAAACTCCACTACAAAAATGAGGAGGCTGAAAAAAATAAGAAGACTGAAAAGGATCAGGGCGACAAGGCATCAGTTGAAAATATCTTGTTCATTGGCTAGATAAGTAACTGAGAGATCTTGAGCCACCTCACGCAAATAACATTCTTAGGTATTGATAGCAAAACTCAGCTTCATCATTCTCAGACACATTTGTGTGTGTTTCATTGTAAAATGCAGATACTCCTGTACTAGGCTAAGACTAACATGCTAAGTTTCTCTTTGAACTTCATGACATAGGAAGTCCTGGGCACAGTGGACAACTATCAATGCACGGAGGATTTGGCCTTCGGTGCTACACTTCATTAGTTTTAGAATACAACAGACACGGAAATTAATTTGGATCTTCATTATCCCTTTATTTAATTATTTTTAAAAATATTAGATAAAATAATCTTAATATTATAATAATTCATTTTTAAGGACAGAATCAAATATTAAGAGAAACAAAATTAAAGAAAAATGAAGGTTTAAATCATGTTTATTAAAATATAGCATTTCATGCCTATCCAAGCAACTATTTTTTTATGAGCCAAAATTTGTTGACGGTCAAAAAAGAGAGCTTTACATACAGAAATTTGGGTCTATCCCATGAAAATAAAATATTCCTGATGTAAAGAATCAGGATATACTATTAGTCCCTTGCTGCTGTATTTTTTGTTTTCTTCTGTGGATTGCTAACGTGTGAAAGACAAACCAATCTCTATGATTTACTTGGAATATTTCTTCCTACTTTCATAAGTTAAACAACATCATCTATCCAAGTCCCAGCTGGTCAGGTACTGGATCCTTGGGTTAGTTAAAAGTATATATTTTTGTCTGAATATTCTTGCTTTTGTAAATTTTCAAACCAAGCTCCAACACATAGGTTTGTCTTAACAAGCCTTTCAATTTCATTTCTTAGCCAAGTGTTATCTTGTTTCTGACTCCATTCAACAGATCTCCCAGGATATTATTTTCATGTTAAAAAGTTCTTTCTGAAGTAACTTCACAGTTTATTTTTATATTGTTTTCAGCGAAATACAACTGTGCTCTAAATACAGCAGTACTGTGTATCCATAACGGCACAGAAATAGATCAAAACCACAAATTCAATAGATATTTTCTAACATAGCTTTCAAGAAGAGAAAAAGTCTAAGTAATTAAAAGAGAACTACATATATCTGGAAAGAACTGGGCAAGCACATAATAAATTCTATACAGTTTCAAAATATAATATAATGAACTGCTTAGCTCCAAATCTCTTTGAAATTGTGTTAAATTAATACTGACAACTTAAAACACTCTTTAGATTTACCAATTCTAAATAAGTTTGCACGCAATGCATTTTGTTACCACTTATATCTGTATGGCTATTTCTTCTATTCCTGTAGATCTGCAAGGTTTTACAAGTTAAATAAATTGTATTTGCTCTCCACAAATGATCTGGAGAACTCAGATGAGCAATGTCAAATTTAAATGCAATGCCTTACATTTAAACTTCAGAACATGACAAATCTTTCTGATGCATGTCAGTGCTCAGGTTCTGGTGGTATTCCTCAGACTAGGTTTTCAGAATGAGGTTAGCTCTATCACCTGCACATCAGCTGCACATTTTGATAAAAAGACTTGCAAACACTCTGTACTGTCACAACAGGCCAGAACACTGTGATTCAAAAACAAACAAATAAACAAAACCCACATAAAAAGAAAAAAATCAAAAAACAGTAAAAATGGTCTTATGAAATGAAAGCAGTTAGTAAACAAACTGTAAAAGGGTTCATAAACTTTCAATCTTTCAACTCTTATAAGTTTAAGTATGGGGGGAAAAAACGCAGCAAACAACTATTTGCAGGATGAGGTCTAAAATACTCTTCCAAGGGCAGCTTTGAGCACTTGCATTGCATTGTTCCTTTGTATTCAGAGTGGCCTGTGTAATTCTGAGAATGCAGGAAAATATATGAACCAAAAGAGACTGTGGGATAAGTAAGATGACACTGTGAGATGTGAATAATGGAATATTATTTCTTGCCTGGCATGCAGTTAAAGACAAGTTTTATTGGTGCAATAAGGTATGAAATAATACTTCATATTTCACACACCAGGGTGTCTTGTTGCAACTACGATTTTATTGTAAAGTGTGATTTTAAAAAGAGTTTGTATATGTTAAGATATAAGGGGGTTCATAAATTACAACCAGTCCTTTGTTGTGATAACTCAATTTCTACTGTCTATTTTTAATGACACTTTAGCATGTCTTTGAATAAAATAAGGCATAAGCAATTGTGAGATAGGCAGTTATGACTTCTAAAATTCTCTCTCCCTCTCAATGGCCATTCTTTTCCTTTCTTAAGGTGTTTCTTTTTTACTTTTTAATATTTTTCTTAAAGAAGCTTAAAGAATTTTAATAATTTTCTTAAAGAGCGTTTTATTGAGAAAGACCTTGTCACCAAGAGCAAGAGGTCAATCAATGGATTAAGCAGTTACCAGGGGATTACTAAGTGTGATGCCAAGTGAGTGTGAGCTGGGAGTAACAACTTTGGTTGATTAGCAATAGGAAGGTGTTCATAATTTTGTGTGTATCTGGGATTTTCTGGTTGACCCCAAATGTATAGTTCTGAGTCTCGCATAATTACACCATTTATAAATGAAATGGCTTTAACCCTCATTTGCTATGATAATGTGAATTCAGTAATTTTTCCCTGCTACACAATATACAGTTTTTATCCAGCCTGAATTCTGTCCAACTAGCCTGGCAGCCATGTGATCCACATCAACTAAACAGAGGCTTTCTATGCAAACTTGTGTAAGACTGTTAAGCACAGCATCTCAGCCTGTGAGGATTAGAGGGAAAGGAAATAATCCATGCTAGAGGGAATATCTGTGAGAAAAGGAATATATATGTGCCTACAAAGGATTACAGGATGGAGGAGGAAGAAATGAGATGCATGAAATGTTGCAACCTTTCAGGAAGAGAAAGCAGTGTTATGATAATAACAACAACAACAAAAAAAAAGGACTTTTTTTAAAAGGGGGTAAATAAGGAGTGCAAATAATCTTTCATAATGGCTCATCTATTTCTTGAATTAGGCTTTCATAGAATAGTTCTGGATTTGAGAAAAAGAATCTATTCAGACCATACGAAGCCTGTGCAGAATCAAACCAAAGGTCCTGTTTCTAGGGACAGCTATACATTTGTTTCTTTTCTGTTCTTTGAAGGATTTCACAGAAGAGGATCAGTTCTTGTCTTCAGAGAAAACTCCAAGGCTATTGGATATTTGTGATATTTGGTGATAGAAATTGGTAACAGTTTCCTTGATCACTATTGTCAAGTGGGAAAATACTTGGCTACGTGATACTTTTCACTGGTGATGAAGCCCTTCTAGAATGACCTGAGTTTTCCTATTTGTATCATCCCATAGACAAAATGCAACAGGGAAATTATAAATAATTAATTCTTGGCAGTTTCAACTGTGTAAAATTACACTAAAACAGAACTTACCTTCCAAATTTATGCCAGTGGAGGTCTTGCTTCACTTCAGGAGGATGTGTGTCTTACTAGATAAAGCCCAGTTTTGTATACAAAAGGGGACTTCCTTGGGGATATTTAATTAGATTGAATACAGCTTGAATTACAATAAAATTCAAGCAGAAAAAATCCATTCACTACTCTCTCTAGTGTTTTTAGGATGCCATTCTGATCTGTGAAGCCTACATTGAAATACTCTAGGGCTTGGGACTTGTGAGTACAGTTTCACTTAATTATAGGTAGAATTATGTGTTTGAATTCATATAATACACATCTTGCTAGGAAAAGTTCTTTCTGAAACTATGTCTTTATAAGCCTTGCAAGGACTCATGAGGACCATTCAACTACTTCCTGAGAAGATTAACTTAGAATATTTCTTTACAATTGGAAATTTATGCACCAGCTTGAGCCAAAATGACAAAAGACACCCCTGGGATATTCTTTGGAATATATTTTAATAGCACAGTTACATCAAGCTTTGCATTTAGAACAACATAGTATCAGAATGATTACTAAACAATGCATTTTTCATGCATGCAATGTAGCAAATCCCTTTTACACTGTCACGAAAACTAAATTTATTGATCTAAGAACTTCCATAAATGTTGTATTCCTGCACATATTACATTTTCTTATATTGTTCCTATTACAAAGGGAAGATAAAGAGGAACTGCTTTGAATAAAAGTGATAGGGTACAAATTAAGCAAACTTACACTTAGGCTAAAGCTCTTTTGATTACCAGAAATAAGTGATGAAATATTTTACTTTATGCACAATAGATATGACAAGCCTCTGGTGCTTCTCTCTCCCAAGCAGACAGGGTGAATTTGTATTAGTCAGGGGATTTTATTAATTCACCCTATTTTAAAAGCAGAGGTCTGGAAAAACTGTATCTACAAGTCTTGTGAGAAGCTTCCGTCTGCCTCCTTATTCTTTAATTCTCATGCAGTTTAAATGGGAGCAGAGATGCTCTTATGTAAATTTCATTTAATTACATTGCAATCTTTTGAATCTAATTGCTTATATTCTATTTGTCCAAGGAATTGGTGGCTGTTATCAAAAGGATGAAATGTAATGATAACTGTTCTTTATTTGAATTGTGAAGCTGCAGTTGGTGCCTCATTTCTGCACTAGTCAGGAATTTTTCTCTGTGTGTGTAGGTACACACACACACATATATATGCACACATGCAACACTTGAGCTCTCCCTAAACATTGCAGTTGTCTGTCATGCAGATATATATTTATTCCCATTAGAAACTTAATCTGTGTAATTAGGTGTTTTAGAAATCCCTTTACATATTTGGCATGTCTAATAATACTTCATTTTGTAGAAAATAGTATTCTCATGAGATCCTATGAATAAAACTGTTGCTATCATGATATTTCTGGTGATATTACCACAGATAAGAATGTACAGTAAGAAAGTAGCTCTTGCTTTCTTTTCCAATCTTCAGTTTCTTCAATGAGATATTATTTTTCAACCCAAATTATGATAAGAAAAATGAACATCTTACAACCATTCAGGTAATATTTTTTGCAGTTGAGTCAGTGCTGCTGGAAGCAAATGCATCTTGCTAATTACAGTGTGCATTGCATACAGTTAGCTTATGGGTAAATGTTTTGCTGCACATCAAAACAGTATTCATTTTCAGACAGGTAGAATAATCTTATAGATGCACAAGCATTTTAATTGCAGTTAATCAATTTTTCCACAGTCTAATTCAGTGCTAATGTCCATACTCTTATTCACCCACCATGTATAACACAACATAATTAAGAGCTGGATTTTGAATCCTGCTATTTGTCCAACTAAGTGAACTTCTCTTTCAACATATCTTAATGAAAGATGTGACCAGACTTTACATAAACTTAGCAAGGGTGTATTAAACATTGATCACCTACTGTGTTGAAACAGACCTTGTGTTCATTTAATCCATTATTAAATTAGTTCTTTATTTTAGGATTAATGTTTTTGAGCACTTGAATACCAATTTTACTGTAACTAATCCACTTGTAACTTTATTTTTAAATGGAAAACCAGTCAACAATAATCTATCATTGCAGTCCTAAGCTTTCTATTTTGTATGCAATTTCAACATTATACAATACCATGAAACAGAAGTTCAACAAAATACTTTGGGACATGATTGAAGAATTCCGTTCCTAAGAATCAGGACTGGATCAGTGACAAGACCTTGCAGGGCACACAGAAGGTTTGACAAAATTAAACACAGAAATCTTTTTCCTGTTTACTAAAACAGTGATCATGAAGTATACATTAAAATTATCTTCAAATAAACCGCCACAGGAATGAGGATGTTCAGTCACATTTGACCAAGTTCTTATCTCCAAGTACATGCTGCTTCTCCCTGTCACCAAAGCCAGGACATTATTTGTTCAAATCATCCAGTGTCAGAAGCTTCCATGCAAACCTGAACCTGGAAATCTGTATCCCTATTCCTTTCTTTTCTCCCCAACCCTTCCCCTGTATTTTAGAGAGCACACACTACTTTTTTCCTGACCTTGAATGAGCTGTCACACTGTACAACTGAGCTGGGTGATACTGGAAGGACAACACACTCTTGACATGCTTAGAATAGAGTACTGAAACAAATATGAAGTGTTCCTGTAATAAGTAGCTGGATAGATCTGAAATAGTTTCTGTGAGCTTTGAAATATTGTCTGCTTTAGACTGACTTTCCAAATTTTTCACATGATCATGATAGCATAGGGTTAAAGTGATTCCTAAAATTGTACGAATTGTAAATAGGTAACTGGGGAGTAGAGAACTGAAACGGCTAGAAACAGGACCTTGGGACAGAATGCTAGCTTTACTATAATCATAGCTGTATTATTTTAACCGGATCAAGTATGACTCTATCCGGGTAATAAATCAGGGAAGAATACCCATCAGGTGATTATTAGATGAATGGTTGTTAGTAATTGAATATGATTACTGTTTGACCAAAATCACAAAAATTCATGGTTGGGTAAAATCAATGCGTACAATAGAACAATATGGGTTTAATAATTAATATATATTTATGTAACAGAAAATATAAAACTTGTCCATAGCGAATCAGTGTTGGAATCAGATTTGGGCCTGTACCCCGATTCCCAGAGCTCTTAATAAAGTAACTGCATGTAATCATTCTGTGATTATGTGTTTCCACGCTAACAACCATACCACATGATTGCATATTCATGTCCTGTAGCTACTGCTTTCTTAATAACTTTCAAAATTATTACTCAAATCTAACCAATGGGATAGAGCTCTCAAGGATTCTAATTATTACGACTACTACTACTAATTCTACTAGTAGTAGTCATCATAATAATAATAATAATGTTTACTGCTGTGCCTAATGAAGAAAAATACTAATAATCTGACATAGGTCTATAAGAATCTACAAATAGGGAGTATTCAGTGGTCTGTACTTTTCTCAGTTCTTCTAAGAGTTATTTTTGTTTACCACTCAAGTAGGAAGAAATAAAAACAAAAACCAGCATAATGCTCAAAACTTTTCTTGTATGGTATTGTAGCTATAGATTTAAGGCATCTAATTTGATGTCTTCTAAAAGAATATATTAAGCCAGCACTTTGAGAGTCAAACAGCTTTACCAATTTTTACACTTTCCTGACAGTGCCCTTAAAGAAAGAATGAGGATCAGTGGACTCAAGGAACTAATGGGCCTGTCAGTTCTCTGAACACCTCTAAGAGTCATGATCTAGACAACTGACCAAAGACAATAAAAGGAGAGACAAACAAAGGCACCAGAGAGAGGAGACTGAAAACTCTTCTGAAGTATTTCAACTTTTTTTTTCCTTTCTCCTTTTCTACTCTGTTGTTTTTCTGCCTTTTGACTGTTATAATTTAGTTCAAATTATCAACCTATTTATCACAATTAAAAGAGGTTATTATAATTAATTTGTGAAAGCATCATGTATTTTTGTCTTTCAGGCACTCAACAAAGAAACCACATCTTTAAGCTGAAGTGCATTTTGATTGCAGTATGTTGTGTTTTAATAGGGCAGTCAAGCCCCACGCAGACATTCACTGAGTCCCCCTCAGTGGGTTGAGGGAGAGACTCAAAAGGGTAAAAGTGTGAAAGCCTGAGTTGAGATAAAGACAGTTTATTGGGGAAAGCAAAAGCTGTGGTCCCAAGCACAGCAAAACAAGGAATTCATTCACCACTTCTCATGGCCAGGTGGGTATTCAGCTATGACCAGGAAAGCCGGCCTCCACACATAACAGTTACCTTGGAAGAAAAATACCACCACTACTCCAAATGTCCCCCCTTCTGTGATCTTCCCCTAGATTATATGCTGAGCATGACACCACATGGCCTGTAACACCCCTTGGGGCATTTGGAGTCAGCTGTCCTGGTTGTGCCCACTCTCAACTCCTTGTACACTCCCAGCCTCCTCGCTAGCTTGAGGAACAGAAAAGGCCCTCACCCACTAAGCACTGCACAGCAACTATCGCAGCCACGCTTTCTGGATGC